>PGOM01000008.1:68233-81576 GCA_002921335.1 Paratrypanosoma confusum | reverse complement strand
CCCTGTGGTCCGGCGGCCTCGTCACCGCTCCCACCCCAGCCACCACCGCCTGGGCCCCCCACTTACCCCCACCCCACCCGCCTCCTTCGGAATGCGGCTTAAACACGCGGCGCGGTCAAACCTTGCCGACGCGATCGCAGTGAATCGGCAGCGCGGCGGTTGGGCCACCACGGCGCGGCGAATCCAGGCGGCGGACGGAGGCGAAACCGACGTCACCTCACCAGCGCACCGCCGGTTGTCGCGGAGCCGGCCCACCGTACACCGCCGCGGCCACGTGCGACACACCCGACGCACCGCACCCACCCACGCACGCACAGCGAACCACAATCGTAGTAGTAATAGTAGCAATAACAATAATAATAGTAAGACACGGCGAAATCCAAAACACAACCAAGGCAGTCGTAGGGGCACCAACAACAGCAACAACAGAAAAACAACAACGACACGGCAAAAACGCGCAGCCCTCACCACCGCCACCTACCGCGGCTGCTGCTGCGGTGAAAGTGATACTCTGCTGATATAGAGGGGTGCAGGGAACCCACGTGCGTGAGCGGGAGCAGGAGCACAGCCGTGGGAACGCGTAGCCACCGGCTATCAGCTCCGTTTGTTGTGATGACTATGGTCGATGTATGTGTGTGTGTGTGAATCAGCTCCGTTCAACACCACCACCACCACCACCACCACCCTCCCTCCTCTCTCTGCCTCCCCCGGCCACCCCCTCCCTCCCCCCTCACTTGATCCACCCTCATCTACCCCCTGCTCGGCCAGTGGCCCAAGAATGCACCAGAGCAGCAGCAGCAGTGGCTAGCCTCGGCAGAGCAGAAGGAGCAGCTGGAGAGTCGCACAGCAATACCCATAGCCCGGGCGGGGCTGCCAGGCTGGCATCAACTCAGAACCCCCCCCCCCTTGAACCTCACACCAGCCAACCGATGCCGTGGTGTCCCCCCTAGCCCCCTCACGTGGAGAGTGGGATAGGGAGGGAGAGAGGGAAGGAGAGAGGGGGTGGCGTATTAGGCTGGAAAGAGTGAGCGCCGCACCCCATCGCTTTCTAAAATCAACGCACGAGTGCAATGCAGCACAGCGGCGGCATCAAAACCAAAAAAAAAAACAGCAACCAGACTGGTGGTGGATGGCGCAGCACGCAGCTCGTTTCCTCAGAGGCTGAGGGCGCGTCAGCCACTGAGGCACCGAGTCGCCTCATGCGCTATTGCCAATCGCAACACCACACAGTGTAGCGAGGAGCTGTGGCAGCGGTGGGAACGCGCGGGGCACCGACGTTGTCGCCCCAGTAGAGATGGAGGTCGGCATGCCCCCTAGGAGGAAGCACAGGACGACGATGGACGGCAAAAACAGCAGAAACGGAAGCGGTGCACTTCGCATATCGCGATCACCCATCAGAGCCTGGGACAGTCCAGTGCACTCCCCGTGGGCGGTCTGCAATCCCCAGATACTTGCCAGAAGGAGAGGCAAGTCTGCGGCAGAAAGCGGTAGCTCCCCCTCTGCCCCAGGCAGCAGCGACGGCGCCTGAGTCGCACGGCAAAATCGCCCCGGGGCGGAGAAGCAGTGCCGCGGGGTTCTCGAGTCCGTCGGAGCGCTGCCAGTCGCCTCCGGCGACGCGTGTGGCTGGCGAACGACGAGCATCACAGACTGGCGCACGATAAGCACAACCACATCCACAAGCAGCACCATCAGCTCCACCCGGTTGAGGACTGTGATGTATTGCCCGAGCCACGCCGCACACGCCTCCAGGCTTCCGTCCCGCGGTGTCGGTACCCAGCCGCCCTCGGCACCACCCCGAGGTGATGGCCTTGAGTGTGGCAGGCCAGTCACGCGCGAGGCGAGATCGGTGCTCGCAGCCAGTCTCGAAATTTCACGCGCCTGGTCAGAGCTACCGTCGACGATTCCTTCTGAGCCCGCCGCTGTCCATGGCTCAGAGAGGGATAGCGTGCTGCATGTCAGAGACCACCCGTCGGCCTCGACATCTGAAGCAGATGTTAGCAGCGCCGAGGACGGACCTCCAGCTGTGGTGCGTACCCGGCGACGTGCTGCGCGCCGGTGGGTATTATCATGCCCCAAGCCCGCTAGCAGACGAAGAAGCTCATCAGCAATCCATTGGGATGTCAGCAGCACCCTGGAGGTGGTGTCGCTAGCGCTGGGGCGGGCATAGGGGTATTCCACAACATTCTCAACGTACTTCGCGTGGAGTGCGGAAGGATCTACGTTAGTGATGCTCATCCACACCGACGCGTTCCACAGAAGATCCACCAGGTACACTGATATCGGTGGCGCGGAGGTGGAGTTGGCGATTCTCCTGCGATACGCCACGAGTAGCGATGACGGAAGCGGGCAACGCAGGCCTGACGGGGCATCACACACAGGTGCATGAGCACTCACCTCCCTTGAGAACTGATCGCCCACGATGCTCTCTAGGCCATTCGCCCCGTCCTTCTTTAGACGGGCCATCCACCGAGGCTCAAGCACCTCTCGAACGAGGCTCTGCAGCAACGCCACGTCACTCATCCATCGTACACCGCCCTCAAGCTGTCGCTGTCGTTCACTCTCCAAGAGAAACAGAACGAAATCTTCGAAAACCATGGTATGATCTGCCAGCCAGCTGCTGCCGGCCGTATTCCCCAGCGGTCTACAAGGCGGCGGATGTTGCTGGAGTGGATCAGGACCCGCACTTCGGGTGGCAAGTCTTCTCAAGTGGTCCCGAATTCGCTCCCTGCACGTTAAGGACGGCCGCACGGTGGCGTGCTCACAGAACGCAAGCTGCGCGGTCCCGCAAAGCGCAGGCACGCAGAGTTGCGCTTCGTGGACCAAGAGGTCGAATGCAGGAAACAGGAGAATCGATGTCTCTACCTCATGTCCATCTTCATCGCGGACGTAGACCGTGCAGTGACCCTCCACCTCCGGGATGGCGGCGGTGTTTAGCACAAGTAGCGACTGGAATACCCGCAACAGAACTCTCGACACGGAAGGTGCAGCGCTCACTGCTGGCGTAAAATCATTGTGCGGCTTTTCAGACAGGAGGCACGGCATATCTAGCGGGACGGTAGGCATTCCACGGCGTCGTCGCCTTGGTCCATCGTGGAGCACCGAAAGAGCCGCATTGAACTCAAAGTACGCCGGATCAAGGAGGTAGGACCGTGACAGCGTGTGTGAATCGGCTCCACAGGTGAGCTCCGCGGGGGTAGAGTGAGTAATGCCGACACCGAGGCAGCTTTCCTCCTCCAGCGCTAACGGCCCTTGTGGTAGCGCGAGCGCATCCGCATCCAGTGAGGAGGCGCGAGCCGCGTACGCGCCGGATCCTCTGGATTCGTCTAGCCCGATAAGCCATTTGAAATGGTTGTTTCCCTCCGCGTCGCTGCCGTCCGATGCTGCGTTCCGCGCGAGGACGCCGAGCAGCGCGTTGTGGGTGGCATGACCGAGTTGCGTCACAGAAAGACCGAGGGCAAATCGGCCAATGACGCCCAGCCGACTCTCAACACGCGCAAGCGCGTCTTCGACTGCTGCTGGCCCACGGTGCTCTCCGCGACGGGCTGCACCACGGGAGTCAAGCATTTGGCTAAGGGAGTCGCTGTGCTGCTGCTGCGTTAGCTCGAGGGAACGCTGGAGAATGTCTTTGACAACACCGACTTGGGAGTGCAGTGCGTCAAGCGTGCCGTCCACCCGCTCCAGTCGCATCAAATGACTCAGCTCCTCCTCCGCATGCGCCATGGTTCGCTTGACTTTGCTCTCATGGCGAGCACGGAGCAGTGCAAGCTGCTCCGTCTCGAGCTGCATGGTATGGTCAACGTTGGCGGCGCCCTGAGCTGCGCCAAGAGCACGTGACACACGCTCCCGAAGCTGGCAGGTGTAGATGCGCTGACGCAGCTGGGACACCTCGCTGTGACGTGCCTCACACTCGAAACGCTCAAGGGCTGTGCGTTGGCCTCCCTCAGCCTCGATGCAGTTGCACAGTGCTCTCTCGAACACAAGCTGCGCATCGAGCACCCGCTTCACAAGGCCGGGCGCGTCGCTCGTTAGCTGCAGCCGCGAGGGCCAGCTGCAGAACGCCAGCTGCCCGACCCGGTCGGGCGTAGAGCGGCTGTAGGCGCGCTCAAGGGACTGACTTTTCCCAGGCACGGGGGATGTGCCGTCCGTGGAGGGGCCCTTTGGAAGCACGCGTACCGAGTGCAACAGTCCACCGCCTACCATCGCCTCGTCCGCGCGCATCGCGTTTTCCTGGAGCTGAACCGCAAGGGTAGTGAGTGGGGTGTGCATGAACGACACAACCGCATGGCGAAGCGCGAGCACTGCGACATTCATGGGGATATCCTTCACTGAAGCAATGCCTTCCGTGTCACCGGTGAAAATCCCACTGCGGGCTGATGCAAGGGGCTTGTGGGTAGCAGAGCACTCACCGTTCTCTCGGCTGGAACCGGCCGGCCCATTTGTATTGATAGCCACGTTGCTTAGAGCACTTTGGCACTGCTGCGGCAGCTGCGCCCAAAGCGCGGCTCGCGAGGCTACGAACACGCGGCAGTGCCCGAAGCACCGAAGGAGCGTGACGCGCTGCTCATCCTCTGGACTTCGCACAATGGGCTTGAGGCTGACGCCGTTCTCTTGCCCCTCATTCACCTCATCCATCCGCTCCGCCCTCACAGTCTCTGAGTGTCTCCGCGCGTGTCGACGTCACGAGGCTCAGCACTTTAGTGCGCTTTGGGTTTAGGGTGGTAGGTGTACGGCACAGTGGAGCGTCGTGGGGTACGGGGTTCCCTCGCACGAGCCAAGAGGCGCAAGACACTCCACTCGGGTTCCCGGCGCCCCGACCTTCGCTCAGCTGGCTGGGTCGCTGCGCACCGACGCCACATGTGACTCCTGCGCGCGAGGGGTTACTCGCCCCACGCAAGCATTCCTTGACACACTGCTACTGCCTCCTCTTCGCCCCAGCCTCCTCACCCCTGTATCCGACTCCCACATGGCGCGCCGAATAGGAAAGAAAAGTATTTGGGGCTCTGGCGTCGGAGGAAGGGAGGGCACATAGGGTGGGTGAGAGAGGGGGAGAGGAGGTTGATGAGTATTCACACGCGCCACCAACTTTGTGCTTAGAGGTCGCTGGGGCTCATGACGACATCGGAACCTCGTAATGGTGGGCCGTGGATACACCCGACAGCGGAAGGATGCGCTGCCGGTACGCGACATGTGCATGTAAACCTCGCGGACTCCTCACCATTGCTTCGTGCGCGTTATTCGACTCTGATTTGAACATCTTTGCCGACGATGAACCCTCTTCCACTCTCGGCGGTTGACTGAGCGAGTCCAGTTCGCGGTACAGGAGGTGCCGGTGGCCCCAGTCAAGGTCGGTCTTGATGCCCAAGTTCGCATCGCGATGCTCGGGTGGGAAGAGCTGCTTGACTCCGTCAGGCACGCCCAGGGCAGAAAATGACTGCACTGGGGTTTGCTTGTGGAGCGGCGATAAGTGCTCGTCCGGATGCGACACGATGGCGTCCGTGTCCTTCACGGGGGACCATGTCACCGGCGGAGCTGCGTGCGACGACAGACCGCTCTCGCCGGCACGGCGTCCTTTTCCCTCCCCGATTGATGGGCTCGCTCCCAGTGAAGCAGCGGACCCGCTGCCAACGATCTGCCGGCGACCCGAAAGCCTGGCGGGTGCTGCCGACGCCTCATGGTACTGGGACATCTCTCCGTGCACTGTGAGTGCGGTACTGCCGTCTGAGGAGGAGGTACGTCGCTCTTTCAGCAGAAATTGGAGTGCGTCCTGCATATTTTTGTACAGCTCGTTCCACTCGGCTTTCTCCTCCACCATCTGCTGCTGCAAGAGGTCTTGCTGACGGTGCAGCTCCTCATTCTCGTCCCGCAGCGCGGCCATCTGCTGGGTCACGTCCACGTTTAGCAGGCCTTCGGCCGGCCTCACCGCGGTGAGGCCACTAAATGTGTCCGCTGTAACCGTCGAACAAGCTGGCGACAGGGGCACAGGTACGTCGTTTTCCTCACCACGACTCCCGCGGTGGCCCAATACCTTGTGCCGCTTCACCCGGTGGCTCGAGTGTGGCGCAGCAGGGCCACCGGGCGTGGTCTTCGACTGAGTGCGAGCAGCTGCCGGTGGCGCCGCGGTGGGTATCGCAGCTGCGCGGCGAACTTTGTTCGGGCTGCGCGCCGACACAACCGTCAACCACGCATCCAGCTCCTCTGCGATGCCGCGGTGCGCGCTCTCTCTGCCGTCCTGCGCCACGTCGGACGTTCCGCGCGTCAACTTCTCCATAAACACGGCGTACAGCAGGCGGGCCCTGAACACAGCCTCCACGTGCAGCGATTTGCGAGCGCCGTCTTCCTCACGTTCGAGGGCGCACCGCTCCGCAACGAGCTTCCCCTGCTGCTCCTTCAGAAAGCACTCCCATGCAAACTCCATCGCCTCCCTGTTGCATTCGCACTGCGCGCAGCGGCTCCCCGCGACTGGGGGATGCAGCGATGCCGGCTCGCGGAACTCTTGCGTGTCCCGGCGCTGGAATGCACGCGAGCCCGCCTCCGCGTCACTGCCACACGGCGATTCATCGCTGCCCGAGAGAAACTCCTCTGCGCGTGAGCGAGAGGGAAACACCCCTGCTGATGACCTGGTCTGGTACTTCGCTAGGTACGGATTCAGCTTTGACTCATCCTCGACCCGAAGGGCCGCCTCCACAGCGTGCGCCGGTCCAGGCATCTGGTGCCTCCCTATGAGCCTCGGGCTAGGCGCCTGCGGTTCGGAAATGGAAGAGCTTTTTGTAGGGGATTTATCCCTGCCCGTGCGCCGCAGCGCCGCTAGGACGCCGGTTGCCGAATGCTGTGACGCGGACCGAAACGGAGAGAACCCGCTGGAGAAACTTCTGACGTTGCTCGCGACGGTAGCTGCAGACGGCTGGAGCCCCCTTGCAGCGGTGTTAGCCACACCTCCAAACCGCTCGCTGGTTTTCAGGAACCGCGCCAAAGCGCCTGTCCTGGCATAGGACGAAGAGACGCTAGCCTCACTCATTTAATAATACCTGCAAAGCCTACACGCGGCTGGCGTGGAGTGGAGGAAATTCAGTGCTTGAAATGCCGATGCGCGGTGACCGTGTTGGTGGTGGTGGTGCGTAAGGACCACTACCGGGGGCTGCGCTCCTCTGTAGGCGGCCGTGATGAGAGCCTCATGGTTGCCCAAACGGCGGTGAGACACTTCCCGCCATACCAGGCGGTACACATAACTACTCTGATTCGTACGTGTGGCAGGCGGTGGGGTATGGGTGGGGTAGGTAAAACCGATGAGCATGAGGCGAGTAGCACGGGTGAGGTGTCTCCCATGGTGGTGGTCACGGGGGCACGTAGCGGACTCACGTCATGAAAGGGGGAAGCCGAGGGCGATGCGTCGGCTCTTGTGTTACGGTGGCCGACGGGGGTGCAGCCCCACGGTTTCCGTTGCGCGTTACGTCTTGTGCCCCCAGAGCGCCAAATTAATGACCGTCTCCAGTGCGCTTGCTGCCGTCACCGTCGACAAGAATACTGCCGCAGCTCTGGGAACTGGCGGCTTCACCGCCGGTGGGCAAGAATGCCGTACATTCGCGGGGAAAGCTTCCCATCAAACAGCGGCGCGAGAGACACCGCACTGCCCCGCGAGGGCGTGGTTGACCCTGCCGACTCCGTCACGAGGCTCTCGTGCAGGTACAGAGCGCGATCCATGAGAAGGATTGTCTCCACAACGTGCGAGGCCCACATGCGCAGCACCGTCAAGCCCACGAATGGACGGAAGTGGGGCGGCTCCAGGCGGCTGAACAGCTCCTTAGCCATGTCGGTCGCACGCGGCGCGAGGAGAAAGCGAAGCTGCGTTTGCTGGCACAAGGGGCACTGATGCGGCCAGTAGTTCCACTTTGGCCGTGCAGTTGCGTGTGGCAGCCGCCTTCCCTCGGCCACCACGGCCGGGTCCTCCGCCCCAGCCACAAGGTACTCCTTCACCACAGCGACGTAGAGCTCCTCAAATGTCACCGATGACTTCACCTTCGACATTCGCCGCAGAAAGCTTGGCTCCAGGTGCGGCAAGTCAACCAGGGGGCATCGCCCGCAGTCAGTGCAAAGCCCCTCTCTCATGCTTGCGGCGCGTCGAACATCTCCCTCGTACGCCTGACGGAGTGCACACCACAGGTAGTGGAGGAGGCTGCGTTGGAACAGAAGGCGGAGCGACCCATGGTGGCCTTCGGACGAGGCGGACGCCCACATGTCCAGCGGCTGCGTTGCCAGCATGAGTGACAGGCTTTCGGTGCGGAGGCCCTTACGCCGGAACGCCGCGCTCAGTGGGAACGCGTCATTTGTGAGAGCATGCCAGCAGCAGCTCACCAGCAGCAACCCTGCCGATCGACTTGCGAGGAAGATGCGGCACACACTAGCGCCAAGGTCACCGCACGGGTGCAGACCCATCAGAGCTGTATTCGACAGCGACGGCACCAGCACCGTTGCCGTGCGCTCTTCCGGGAAGGGCACCACTTCCAGGACCTCGGCAGCAGTGTGGAGGGGTAGCCCCAAACCGCCAGTCGCTGCCGAGGGCATCGGCAGGCTGCTACACGTGTCCGTTGCAGAGAACACAAGCTGCACCATCAGCTTTTTCGTTGCACCGTCGCATACGAGTTGGTGCATCTTGGTAGCGCTGTCAAAGCCCAGAATGGTGGCCATCACCGGCTGTGGTGGGCCCGGTGAGGGCATGCTGGCGTCAGTTGGCGGTGGTGGCACCGGCCCGCCCGCGACGAACATCAGGCGCACGCGCGTGCCACGCACCAGGACTCTTCTCGCGCGTAGCGGCTCTAGCTGTGACTCGCACGGCTTCAGTGGTTTCCCCTCACGCGATTTCTTCAGCTGAACCTGGTCGGCGAAGAATGTGGCAACCACCTTCGCAACGTACTCCACGTGCGTCATCTGGGAAACCCATTCCGTGCATTCGCGCGTGGTGGGGAAGCTCACGGTTGGGCTCTGCACGGGGTCCAGCGACGCCCCTTGGCTGTCGGAGCAACGCCCCCCTGCGTGGCGCCAGAGTGCGGCCAGCGGTTCGTCAGGGCAGTCGCGGCGAAAGTGTACCTGAGCGTGGCCAAGAAGTGCACCAGTGCCGCTCCGTCGCATGATCTTCCCGCATAGCATGCACTGCACTTTGTCGACCTCCACGTCCACCGCATTAGGCGGTGAGGTCGCCGTGTCGCAAGTGCTACCTCGCATTCTCGTCAGTGCCTGTGCCGGGATTCGCTCACCCGTTACTTCGTCACAAATGTCGATGTGGCCCTCAAGGAGTGAGCGCCAATCGGCTTGAGGCCCAACGCGGCACGCGATGCTGGCCATGCGGCCTCTCGGGAGGTACAGCATGTTCACCCCACCAATCTCGCCAGTGGCGCTGCGGCGCCCTAGGTTGCCCTCCAGGAGGTACTCGGTGCGCTCCAGATACTTCTCCTTGTGGTGCGGGTTGCAGTCAAGGCCGACGACCTGGAAGCCATCCCTCATCGCCAGCACTCGCGAGACGTACCCCTTTCCCTCACCAATGTTGATGATCGTGCTCACACTCGCTTGGTCGCCCTCCGAGGAGACGCAGCAGTTCTTCACGAGGTCGTGCATCGTGCTTCGCATGATTTCGACCTCGTGCCGCTTTTTGGGGCCCATGCCAAAGTCCAGCAAGTGCTCCATGACTTCATCTGGCCCATCCAAGCTGCTATCGCAACCGCATTGCGGTCGTGGGTCACTCGCTGGCAGCAGTGTGAGGGATGCCGCATCATTCTGCACACGGCGGTGCCGCCACATCATGAGGCGTTGCGTGGTCTCGAAGTAGTGTGCCAGCGCGGGGTTGCACTCCGCTGGCCGCTCGCCCCCCTTGTCCACCTTGCCAATGTCCCCCGCTTTCCGCCGCCGGTCCATTGCAACTACAGGGCCATCTTGGATGAGCTCGTGAATGCCCCAGATAGATGCCTCAGTGCCATCACCACCGCACGGAAAGTACGGGATAAACGCGTTGCACAAGGCCAGCATTTCCTGCGACTCCTTCTCAGTCACCGGGAGACCATCGCGGTGCTCGAGGGGCGATTCAGCCTGCGTGCTGCCAAGCACGTACTGAAAATACTGCTCGGGATGGTACTGAACCAGCCGATAGTCCTCCAGGAATTGGCAAAGCTCGTCCACGTACGCTCGTAAAGTCGCGTACGATGGCCGATCGTAGATCTCCTCGCCACGACCTGCGGCACTCCGAAAGGAGGAGTAGTTTGCGTCGCCGGGAAGGGTGGTGGTGGCGAACGCAGGGGGAAGTGGAAGCACCAGGCGGTGCTCCCACTGCTCGGGGTCCCTCTCTTCCGTCGCCTCCATTCGTTCTTTCCCCCGTGCAAGGTGGTGTGTTGGCCAGCAGCGCGTGAATCGGCCTTGCAGCAGACTCTACTCCCTTCCCTTTGGAGTGGCTCCAGGAGGATCGGTACACGCGCCCAGAATGGCGCTGGGAAGGGATACGTGCCTCAGCAACTGCTCCTACAGCATGGAGTTGAGGCAGAAAAACGAAGACGAATGTATCCCAAGCCTCGCCCCTACAGCCCCTCGCCTTCCCGCTCAGCGCCCCAGGCCCCTCCCTAACTACGCCAGCGATGAGCGCCTCTGCAGCTGTCCCATCTGCCACCCGCCCGGCGGGAAGCTGGACGACCGCTGAGCGGGCAGCACAAAAAAAATTCTTTGGGGAAAGTCAATTGGAATATGCAGTCTGTCTCCCTGCGGCGAACTACCATTCCTCGACGGGGTCCATTTCTTCTTTCATTTCTCCCTCTCGTCGCACTCGCCCAAACACGCACCCTACCGCCCTTTCCGTGTTCATGCACCTGCTACGACGGAAAATGTCACCAGTGCAACAGACCACACCATGCTGCTTTGCTTCCTCCCTTCACTCCTTTTGCGGAAAGAATGCGTTCATTCGCCGTAAGATTTCACGATACGATGTAGGAAAGGAACTCATTGGAACATTGTGTGGGTCGCGTGATCTCCCCATCAGCTCCACGACGAATTCGTGATCGATTCCGGACGGTAACCGAGCTTGGTCGCCCTCGCTGTACTCAGACGGGGCGCAGAATTGCGGCAGACGCGCCAGGGAGCCGACGTCGTATGAGATGACGTTGTCCTCCCTGTGAAAGATGACCAGACGTCGCTTATGCTCGTGGGCATGGGCGTTCCATCCTGCGATGGTATTCAGGTCACCACAGAGGTGCATGATGGCTGCTCTCGTCAGCCATTCAGGTAGCGCTGAGAAACGCACCGCAATATCCGCGAGAGTGGAAAATGTTCGGTCAAGCACGAGAGGGGCCCTGGGCAGCATCGTCGCTGCGAGTGATGCGGCTACTCCCCCACCGATGCTGTGGCCAAAGAGGAGCAGCTCCTCCTGTGCGATGCCCTCGGCGTGCATAAAGTGCGTCACCACGGCCCTCGCGTCGCTGATGAGGTCTCTCGTCGATGCCACGTACCCCGTGCTTCGCCCGACCCCCCGCGGGTTGTAGAGGATCACGTTGGCCTGAAGGTCCTCTGCGAGGGACGTAGGACCTTCCCACGAGTACTCGAAAACCTCTCCGTTACCCCCAAAGTACACCATCCACCGCGAACTGGAGTTCATGTTTTCCATTTTCTCACTTGCACCGGTTTCATTCTCTACGCAGCGACTCTTGTTTGTAAAATAAATACGGACTACCATGCAGTCGATGAGGCCATCTGCAGCTAGTGCTGGAACTTTCACAAATTCCACGCTCCGGTACAGGGACCGTGTGCGGCGCCGGGAGCTGAGCGTCGAAGCATCATCCCTCTCATCTCCCATGGGAAGCGGAGCTTTCCTGCCGTCAAGGTGCTCTAGGCCTGCCTTAATCGACGGGCACTCTGCCAGCGTCGGTGAGAAGTGCTCTTCGCTCGCGGGACTTCCGACAAATGACGTCGAACTGGACAGCTCAGTCCCTGTTTCCATCGGAGATGTGCGTTGGTCGCCCATCTCCGGTAAACTCGGCGAGATCCCTTCAAGCCCCAGTGGGGGTGGCGGGCAGCGCAGAAACCCTGTCAATGCCCTCACTGCTTTCTCTCTGGACTGGTCCAAGTTGCCCGAGATGTAGGGCACAATGGGTGCGGGGTAGATGAGGCACATGATTACCGTGGAAATTGCAGAGAGCAGCTGCTTGCCCACCACTAGGGTTGCAGCTGCACCAACCTTGCCAAAGTCGCCGGGGTGCCTCTCCTTGGGTATTTCAAACATTTTAGTCAACTGGGGCGCCTGGGCCAAACACCCGGGGAAGACCACCTGTGGTGACAGAGCCAGTGGACGTGGAAGTGCGACGATTGCCATGGCCAGGACGGATCCGAGAGTGTGTGCGTGGATAAGCCTGAGGGTCAGCGGGTTGCTGGGGGAGACGCAGGCGAGCGTCCCCACGCTCAGAGTGCCTTGCAGGGCTATGAGGTAAACGAAAGAGTTTGGAAAAAGCTTCAGCATCAGCACAGCACAGTATACCCAGCCAAGCGATGGGCCCCACAAGGGTAATCGCCCGTGCAGCATTTTCGCTAAACACTGCACGGCACAGTAGCCCGCTAAGGTGGAAAGAAAGAGTTTCATCGCCGCTGCTCTGCGCTATGTCTGCCCATATTCACTCCGAAAGAGGCTCTTACACTCTCCCCCTACGTATCCCATCTCAATGTGAGAGTGCCCCTCCGCATGTGGTGCTATGTGGGAGTGGAGGAGATAGAGAAAATAGAGTGGGAGGGAGGGAGGGGGGAAATTATGGAGAAGGGAGAGCGCCACCTCTCAGTAAAGGGGCATGCCATGTGCATGGCGCGTTGGTGGGGCGCTTTCACGGCTGCCCAGATTACGGGCCTCCGCGATTCTCATGAGAAGCACCGCCTTCCTGTACAGCAGCAATCAAATGAAAGTGGGTTTCGCAGCGCGGCTTGGCAGAGAGGGCACGAGGAGAGAAAGAGAAAGGGGAGGAGAGATATGAAGCGGGGAGGTGGAGGGAGAGAGGCGATGTGCCCCACGGCTTGCAGCGGCGGCACCAGGCGCGGCAGCACTATCACAGCAATCGCCTCCTCCTCTCCCCCCCTCCCCCCTCCCCACACGCGCCTCCGCGCGTCGGGCAGGTGAAAGACGGTTTTCGTTTTTAGCTCTTTTTTTCCATGGGAGGTAGTGGGACGGCAAGGGCGAGGTTGATCGGAAAGGTCACGTGTGGAAGAGCGCTGTTGGAGGAGGGTTCGGGTGTGGGGGTGGGGCACGGGGCGAGAGGGGACGGCGCGAGGCAGCAGGAGTGGGGAGCGACGCCAGGTGACGGGGTGGCAGGGCGGGGAGGAGGAGGCGGGGCGTG
>PGOM01000008.1:28679-42284 GCA_002921335.1 Paratrypanosoma confusum | reverse complement strand
GTGGGAGAGGAGGTTAGTGTGTGTGGGCCGGAGAGGAGGGGTGAGTGGAGGAGGCCGTGAGAATGGGTACGGAGTGGGCAGGGAGGGAGGCACCGAAACGATTCACGCCGCTACAAACTGGCTAAAGCACCAAACTACACCACACGCACACGCAGCCGCCCTGGTCCGCCCACCGTCCCCGTCGGAGTCCGCATCGTGCCGGGGGGTTCCGATCCATGCACCCGTTCCAACGCACTCCACCGTGTCCTCCCCCCGGTACACCCTCCGCCCCTCACCTGTTCTACCGCTCCGCCCCCAGCTCCCTCTTGCTCGCCTGTACGATGCCTCTTATCGAGCGGTGCGGTGCACAGCAGAGTCACACGCAACGCGCACCACTCCTCGTCCTCTCGACCCGACCGTGAAACAGCCCCGCCACTCCAGTGGAGACCACGGGGTTCGAGTCCCCCTCGGCACGCTCGCAAGCTCTGAAGTATTCTCTCTCGCCCCAATACTACACCAGAGGCGACGCTACATGCGGTTGTATCGCAGCCTTTTTCCCCCCACAGTCCCACATCGTTAAAACCTACCCACTCGCCGTCCATTCATGATGCTCGCCAGCGGATCGCTGTGCGGGGAAGAGAGATGTAGCGAGGGGGAAGACGATCCCGTGGAGCTTTGACGGTAGGAGCGCCGCTGCGCCCTCTTTTCTTCCTCAGAAAGCCCCCCTTTCGACACAGTGTGCCTCGGGGGAGCGGCCGACGCGGTGGCCGAGGTGGATGCCCCAGCGATGGGCCGGTACGTGGGCTGAATTGTGTACGCCTCATCAAGTCCGCGCTCACCGACACCACGCTGGTCTTGCCGCGCAGAAAGATGCATGTCGTGGTACCACGGTGCGGGATGCGTAGAAGGCGGGGAGTGTGTCTGCAGCCTGTTGAGATTGGTGTGCGCTGGGGCGGCAATTGCTCCTTCCCACTCCGTGCCAGACTGGCTCTGATCAAAGAGCGGCGCCCGGTGCGCTTGAGCCACAGGCACCACTTCCTGCTCTGCGACGTCGACGGCGTCCACAGAACTGCCGGGCGTGTCCAGCTGCGTTACATGCGACGGAGATCGAGACACATCGTATGTGACTACTCCGAGTCGCTCTGTTGCGATAGCAGGGTCTTCTACAGGTGCCGCTGAGGCACTCGCTCTGCCGCTGACAAAGTTGCACACCGCGCTGTCAATGTGCGAGCGGGGACGCGTGCCAACTTCGCCAGCTGAGTCGGCCGATGACGCAGCCGCCCATGATGACGATGCCTCCTCACGTCGAGGCCGTGTACGCTCCCCATGAACTCCACCACTGGTGCTACCAAGTGGCGAGCCTACCGCCCGGAGCGAATGCGATGGCGGTGAGAACCCAGCGAGGGACGATGAGGTCCGCGTATGGCCCTGGGAAGTCCGTGCCGACATACCGATCTGCTCACGGCTCTTCTCTCCTGTGCGCCTCTCAGTGGGTGCACCGCTCGTGTGCTCCAGAGTAGCGCTGAGAGCTGCCGCACCGGACAGCACGCTGCTCACCGAGAAGCGTGGACCACCTTGCGTTTGAGGCTGCTGCTTCTGCTCCGAGGAGCTGCCACCAGCAGGCATAGGAACAGCCGGATTCGGTTCTCGGGCGAATAGTGGCGTCAAAAGGTTGCTAGCGCGTGCCTGTGAAAGGAGTGCGGAGCCGTCCTTCCCCCCTCGCGGACGTAGCCTTGCCGATGATCGAGGGGGCACGTCGATCAGGTAACGCTCTAGACGCGACTCGAGAGTCATCCCCGCTGGGTCGCCCCCAAGGTCCTTGCGATAGCTGTCTCTTATGAGTCGAATGGGGAATTGATGATCCTCGATCAGGTCATGGATCAGGGCAGCGAGTTCCTCCACCGAGCACATCGTTGCACCCGCTGTGTTGGCCAAAGAGGCGGAGCGGTACTTCCCCGTTGCATTCGGCTCATGGGCAACATCATTCGGAGTGGTGCATGCAGAGATCACCACTCCGCCCATCTCCCCTGAGCTGGAGGGGCTCGATGTCGGCTCTAGGGCAACGAGCATCGCAAAGCCGTCTTCAACTTTCTCCACCGTGATGGAATCCAGTCCACACCCGGTGTTGATGGTAAGCTGCGCCTCCACTGCACGGCAAAACGACAACTTGGACGGCGGCGGAGCTGCGTCGTACAGTGCATACGCCCCACCATGGAGCACCAATGGGATCCTCTGCGCCGTCGCTGGCACCTGCTTACCAGCCGGCCAATGCGGCTCGGGCTTCTCGACAGAAGTGCTCGGCGAGTCAGTGAAGAGCGATGCGAATTTGGCGTACTGGTTTGCCTTGTCGGACCCGGTGGTGAGGTCTTTTTTCGGTGGGGCGGTAAGGAGCAGCTCACGCGCAATCTGCTCGGCATCAGACTTGTACACGCACTTCAGCAGCTGCTGAATCATACCGCTCGCCGGTGACACCGGCTCGGGCCCATAATACTGCACCAGCAGCTGCCAGAGCTCATCCAGGCCACCCGGCGTCTGCTGCGCTTCAGCGACCGCGAGCTCGATGTCCTTATCGAGCTGCGTCGGGGCGTAGTGGTCAAAAAAAGCGCGCATGCGCAGTGTGTTTACGTATCGCTCCACCGCCAGCCGCTCCTCCCGCTGCCGCATGACGTCGCTGTACGTCACCGGTCCGTGCGACCCAGCACCGCGTAGTTTTCCTCCATCCAAGTGCTGGTTCGTCTTGCCCGCGTCGTTCACGTTCAGAACGGCCGCAAGCGGGTCACGCGGGCCACCGTTCGCCGAAGGTCCCTCGCCCCAACGACTTCCCCTCGTGGCGACCTGCAACTCTCCCAGTGACACTGGGTGCGTCGAAACGCGGTCTCGCGCCGAGCCCACGGATTTCTGGTAGCCGCTGTCATTCGGAGTCACGAGCGTCACGCGCCTCTGCGATCTTTTTGTCTCGCTAGGTGACTGGAACACGTCGGCCCCCGGCGACTGCGTTTCCGAAACGCGAGGGTAACCTTTCTTTCGGTTGCCGGCCTTGGTATTCGCTTGTTCAGCGTGGCCTGGCCTCACCAGCACCGACAATGGTGCAGCTTGGGTGCTCATTTCGTGAGCGGCGGCGACCGACAGGGTTGGGCTTGGGGGGTTTGGGAGATAGTGCGTCACAGTAGGTGGCCCGGTGTTACGGCGGGCACAATAAAATGCCCCCGGGGAAAGCAGCCAAGATGCGGTCGCGCACCCAGGTGAAGAGAGGTACTGAGATGGGAAGGGATAACACACTACGCTTACAAAGAAAGTGGTGAACCGACGAGAAGATGGACGAGGTTCTACCGTTAGCCACGACGATGACGCCGGTGATACGTTCGAAATCCAAAGCGCTAAATAAAAAGTGTGCTACGCCAGAACAACAGCCAGCTCGTATTCGCGTATCGGTAGAAGCAACCTCGACCACGGAGCAGGCAAGCAGGTCGCAGTACTCTGGCAGCTGACACCCTGCTGGATAGGCAGGGGTGGGCTGAAATACCAGCCGCCTCCGCCCAAGGCAAGCGGACCAAGCGGCGCAGAGCTGTTCAGATAGTACTGCAGCGACGTAGGTGCTCTGCGTGACCGTGTGCTTTTCCTGGGGTGCAAGTCGGAGGCAGTAGGCGCCACAAGCGAGAAAAACCGAAAGCAGCCCAGTCAGCACCCGTCCCAATATTCCGTCTTGAGCGCAGCGTCGCGCTTCTTCAGGGCTCCAGGGGCCCTCCAGTACGGCTTTGCCGTCGCTGTCCCCGCCTAAGCGGCCCTTCGCGACGCACCTCCTAGGCCAGCTTTCCATCCCTCGCCCCTCATCCGACGGCCACAGCTACTCCAGTCAGACCAACATTCCGTTATGGGAGCAACCCCAGCACAGGCACACACCCACGCCAACACCTTCCCCATTTCCACTCCAACTCACATACTCACACATATCCTGGTCGTCTCGTTCTCAAAGCGGCGGCCGGGCCGTCGTTGGATGCCACCCCACTCTTTCAATGCCGCTCGGCATAGCGCGCGGTCAAGGAAGGTGCCAGCTAAACCGCTGTGCTGGTTAAGTACGCGGCAAAGTTTCCACCGACGTGGTCACAGCAAACGCAGTTCAACTCCAGCCTACCCCGCTGCATCGACGTAAAGCGAAACACAACTTCGCTCAAGTACTTTCTTACGCGGATCCCAAGCGCTGGTCGACGGGCTGCAGTGGACGCGCCAATGACAGAGTGGTGGTTCCCACTCCGATGGAACGAGGCGTTGGCGTTGGCAGCACTCTCCTCGTCGTGCACTTTGCTATTGGGCCGGCCATCATCGTGGCCGTCGCCATCACCGAGCGATACGACAACATCGGTCGCTGGGCCGCCCGCCGCCCGGGGAGGGCCATGGGCGGGGGAAGGTGATCTCGGTGATGGGCAGTCATCGGAGTAATCTATCAGTTCTTCTGCGCTAACGGTGGCTCCACCGGTGTAGGTGACACCCTCCGGCTCGTAATCACCACGTGGGGAGTGCATCCCCAGTCGAGTCTCAAAGGAGAGCTTACGAAACTTTTGCATAGTGCTCGAGCGTTTCTCGCGCCAGCGCTTGATCGGGATGTCGAGGCCGTAGATAAGAATAGGAAAGAGCAGCGACACGATGAAGTGTGGCACAGACGGAAAGAACATATCCTTGATTGTATCCCAGTCGCGCGTGTCGATAGCGACAAAGATAATGCTCAGAGTGGTGGCAAAGAAGCTCACCAGCACAAAGCGGTAAGACTGGTACAGGTACATGGGCCGCCTGCCGTGAACCGTCTGCAGCGAAAAGTTGAGCGACACACGGTGGTGGCGGCTCATATGCGTCCAGCAGTGGATCATCATCCAGTAGTTCAGTGTCAGGGCCACGTAGCCACGAGTTGCGAGCATGCAGTTGGACGTTGTGTGCTGCGACAGCCGGAAGTAGTCCACCGCGCATAACCGCTCTCCACACGTGATGCCCAGGACCAGCAGGGCAGCTGCCGACGGGCCGTAGCGCAGAAGGAAGAGGATGGTGTTGTGACGGAAGATCGCGAGACGAACAAAAAAGTTGTGCCTCGACGGCATGGTCTTCATCGGGTCAATCCCTGAGTACGCGTTATACGTACACGATAGGGACAAGATCGGGATGATGACGTTGAGCTCGAACAGCGTCGCCGTTGGGCTGATCAGCAGCGGCGCCCCGACGACCAGCGCGACCACATTGACAATGACGATCAGCGCGTTTGTGTGCAGGATGAACTGGACGCAGTTGCTGATTCCACTGAGCCGCAGGCGTGACTGACGAATGAGGGTGGTGACAATGGGCAGCACCGACGTTGTAGGTGGTGCCCGAATGGTACAGCTGCATCCGATGAGCTCCGCGACGTTCTCGTAAAGCGGCAGGTCTCGGTTCAGCGACTGGGTAAAGCGAAAGTCGGGTGGCTCGATGATGGGCCAGTGGCCCAGCGCGACCTCCTTGTCAGCCACAGACCCCCGGCGCGTCGGCAGCACGCCAATTGCAAAGTCCGCCTGCAGAAAGCTCCGGACGTTTCCGTGGTTGAAGACAGAGCCCACGCTCACCACCACCTCGTGGTTGTCCTGGAGAATAGACAACATCGCCCTTGTCGCAACACCACGGGAGTGCGAGAAAAGACTGACCTGCAGTGGAATCGGGTCCACGTAGAGAATATGCTTGCGGATCGACTTGATGCCAAACGGCAGCTGTGCGCGAATGCTGTACGGGTCCAAGGCGACGGCGCCCTCTCGCAGTGAAATGCAGCAATTCCAGTCGGTCTCGAGCCCGAGTCGCGCGCCAAACGACTTGGTGCGCCGCTCGTTTTCTGGAGAAAAAAGCATGCAGCGCACGCCCGCCTCATCCAGCTCGCTGATGCAGTTGACCACGTCGGGCCGAACGGAGTCCTGGACGCCGACCATGCCAAGAAACGTGTGCGAAGAGGCCATCATGAGCCGCACGAACGTTTTCGCCGTAAGGCAGTCATCCTCTTCGAAGTGGCCCATGCTTCCAGACGGCACCGCCCCAAGGGAGTTCGCGCGCTTCACGCTCTTCCTCGGCCACAAATTCGGCTGCGACAGCAGAGGAGCGCTTCGCGAGCGAGGTGCTGCGGCTCCGCTGCTGCTGGTGCGGATCCAGCTCCCTCGGCCCCGGCCACCAAACCCCCACAGCGCCTCCTCGTCGCTCGTCACTAACGGCGTCGACAGCGATGAAACGGTCGACTGCCTCCCCGGACCGGCCGCAGCGTCCCCCGAAGAATGGTTCGGGGCCGCAGTAAAGGACTTACGTGATTGGGGCTCTGGTGCTGCACCAGATTTCTTGTGGCGCGCCGTCATGGAGGTGACCTCCCGGCCGTTGCGGAAGAAAAACTCGTGGTACTGCCCCGGTGGCAGCGGTGCAAGGGTGTTGACGTACTTGCGGTAGCGCTCTGGGAGGACGCGATGCGACGCAGCGACCGTTTCGAGGCTCTGCCCGTCCTCCCACTGGTGCTTTCCCATGTACGTGACCTCGGCTCGCGCCTCCGAGTCCAGCTCACCCACACTGGTACCGGTCCAGTGAGAGGAGCAGCACCGCTCCACGAGCAGGTACGGTGTCCCGATGGAAAACACGTGGAGCTGCTGTTCACCGTCCTCGACGAGCAGTGCGCAAACCTGTTCCGGAAAGCTGTTTCGGTACCCGGTGACGGCTTTGTTGTCGATCATAAAAATGCGGGCGAGGATCCGGAAGTGGCTCGTCACCGCGCCGTCAAAGTTCGCTGCCCGCGTCAGCCAATGTAGGGACCGCACCCACCGCACCGTGCGGTCGCAGAACCGGAACGGCTCCGTCCACGTCTCAAGGTTTTGAGGCATCGGTGCGGTGGAGTGCAGTAAAATGCAGAGGCACAGCGGGTTGATATTCCGCTCATACATCACCCGCTCCCGGGCCTCCGCAAACTGCACTGCCAGGTCTTCAAGGCTGCTGTGCGTCAGTCTCACCTCGACGAAGCGCTGCTCATGCAGCTTCTTGCGACGCACCTGGCGCTTCATTTCACGATTTCGGTCTGCATTGCTGCGGTTGCCCGCTGGCTGCACACCGGTGCCGTGGGCTCCTTCCCCTCCCTCCGCTCCCCCAAAGCCGGAGGTCGCCAAGCAGTCAGGCGGGTACCCCGAGTCGTCCGCATCGTCAGAGCTGGTGGATGAGTCCATCATCCCTGGTGGCTCCTTGATGAAAAGCACAACAACAGGAAGGAGCACCATGTCTGTTAGGATACCGCCCGAGTCAAGGAGAGCAACGACCGTCGCCATCCCAAGGCTTTCGACCATCGAGCGCGCAAAGCAGAGCGGATGGCGCACACCCTTACTCGCGCCGCTGCGAACCACCACGCGGATGGTGTTCAGCAAGGTTTCCCGGAATGAGAACCGCGGGAGACGGTCTTCGACGGAGTGGGTGCGCTTGCTCACGAGGTAGCAGAAGAGCTGGTCGAGGTACACATTCGCATAGAGAACCAGAACCCGGTGCATGAGGATGGCGTTCAGTGGCAGGAGCCCGATCAGCGCCACGGCCGGGTTGAGCAGCACGACCTCGTCCAGTGGCTGCCCACCAAAGCCGTAGAAGAGCGAGCCGCTGATGACCGTCACCACCATTCCGAGGAGCCACAAGATCATGAACACCCGTTGCACGAAGTACTCCATGTGGTTGGGCACCGAGATGGAGTTGCCGCCACCCAGAGCCGTCCGCGAGTCCATCTCATGGTCGCTGCTGTCGGTCGTGTCGTCCTTCTCGTCTTCGGGGCGGTTTGACATGAGAAGCAGGTTGGGGTGTCGCGGGGGACGCACGCGATCGGTCAGCGGCTTGAGCACGATCGCGTCCCCCTCCAGCGTGATGCGCATGATGTCGACCAGCTTGCAGATACTCGTCGGTTCCAGGTACCGCGACACCCTCAGCGTCGCCTCGTTCAGGCGCTCACAGCGTCGGATGGCGAGGCACTTCAGCATATGCTTCAGCCGCGACGTCGCGGTCTCGACTACCGCGATGAACCGAAACGCGCTGCAGGGCAGCACTGCCAGGCTCTCCAGGAAAATGATGCGCCGGTCCTCCGCCGTCTGTCGGGGCATCGCGGACATGTGTGCGATGCGCTGCTTCCAGCGCTGCACCACCTCGCCCATGACGTTAGCGGTACGAACGCGGATCTCATTCACGCGCTCCCAGTAGACGTACACCTGAAACGCGGCATAGAGCGCGTGCATCACGACGAGTAAAACGAAGCACCACACCGTCTGGGCGTTCGGGCGCTTCGCGCACGACACGAGTAGCATGGCAAATGTGATGCCGATGGGAATGCCTAGATGGAGGTACATCAGCGGGCGCAGCAGCTTGATTACGCTGAATGAGCGGCAGGCATCCTCTTCGTGCGCTCGCAGCAGCGCCTCCAGCTGCTCCACGATTAGCGCTTCGTACGTGCTGCTGGGCGTCACCCGGCTTGGATCATCGGGGTTGCTCTCTACGCGACGCTCACCGTCACTGCCGTTTGGCACGTCGCTGAACTCGCGGTCCCCGCTGGAGACCGCAACCACAGTTGCCCGTTTCCGTACGCCACGCATGCCGACTTGCTGCCTTAAGGAGACGGGGCTGCACCAAGTTCTGGCCGTGGAGCGTGGATGAGGGACGCTGCGCGACTCCGTCGCCCGCCTGGCTGATGAAACCCACCAGTCCGCGCAAATACCACCAGCATCACCCACAATCCGGATCACGCACAGCCTACTGTCGATCAGGCGCTTTCGTCGCTGTTCCTTGGAAGAGGACAACCGGGAAAAGAAGGGAAGGGGTGGAAACGACCAAACACGCTCACACACAGTGGTAGCAGGCAACAGAGCGTGGAGCAAGT
The DNA here is from genome assembly GCA_002921335.1 of Paratrypanosoma confusum. NCBI lineage: Eukaryota > Euglenozoa > Kinetoplastea > Trypanosomatida > Trypanosomatidae > Paratrypanosoma > Paratrypanosoma confusum. The sequence goes on along the minus strand of PGOM01000008.1, from coordinate 33,427 downwards.
GGAACGCGGGGGACAGCCGCGGTGGCGCGGTGGCGCGGATGGCAGCAGAACTGACACCGTCGACCACGAACCCGCCACCAGCGCCTTTGCTACCCACGTCCTGCACCTCCACCCCCCTTTTCATCGTCCTCTTCACCTGGCTGGCGCAACACGGCAAGGGACACGAGAGCGATAGAGCGGCGCAGAGTCTTGCCGCAGCGAGCACGCCACAGAAGGGGGATGGGGGTAAGATGTTGAGTATCTACCTCTACGGTTGATGAGTAAGAAGAAGAGGGTGGCTCGGCGGGGCTACCGTGGCGTCAATGGCGCAGTCCAATCTGAGTCTCGAGGGAGCGGGCGACGGCGGCGTACTTCGCCCGGCTGGCCTCCACCCTTCGCCCCATGCACCGCAGCTGCCGCTCCGATTCAAGAAGTGTGGCACGCTCACCGCCAGCATCCTGCCCTGAAAGAGGGAATGCGTCTAGGATTTGGCGGTACAGCTGCAGCGCCACGCCACTCATGGAGTGCTGGTTCTGCTGCTCTGCCGCGGTATCAACCTCAGTACTTCGTTCCGCACCCCCGTCGAAGTCCAACTTCTTTTGCCACGACCTCGCCGCCGCCTGAAGGTCGCGACCCACCTCGAGTGCACGCTGCAGCGGCGCTGGCGGCATTAGCGAGACCAACTCCGCCGCGCAGCCCTTGGCCAGCAGGGACAGCGCCGTCGGTAGACCACACCGTACCGGGTCGACCGCGTCGTTGGCCGCACGTTGCGCCATCCGTCGAATGCACGTGTCCAGCTGCTCGGCGAACCCGCCTGTGGGGTCCGCCCCGCGCGTGCTGCCGCCATCCCCCACCTCATTGGTGACGTCCACGAACTGGTCGAGCAGCTTTGCGGCGGCCGGCGCGGCGCGCTTAGCCCATGAGCCGCAACAGACTACCGGCCGCCTCCCACTCGCCTGCTGCACTCGGCCAAAATCCGGTGCGAGAAGTTCATCCACCCAGTCCAGAAGCGGTTGAGTTGCAACGGTCGCTTCGCGAATGTGCCGCTCGAGTTTCCGGCTGAAAAAGGCCCTGAATCGGCGCGTGCGGTCCAGCTCCTCATCAAGCTCAGTCATGCGCGCCGAGAGCTGCTCCATTTCACGTACGACTCGACTCGACGGTACCTCCCGCTCTGCCTGTCTACGATCATCAGCAGGTCCACCATCCTGGTTGGCGTCCAGCTGGTACCAGCGGTGCATCAGCGGGGCTCGCCGTGACGCGCATTCCCCTTCGTACTTCTCAAGGACCACACGTGCACGGACGCGGAGCCCGGCCAGATCGCGGAGGTGAGCTCCGATACGCTCAATGGCCGACTCGGCACGCCAGGCGTAAAATGCCCATCGTGCAACAGCGGAGCTGTACACCCGCGTCGTTTGGGACAGCTGCAAGGAGAGCCGCTCCCACTCCCTCCGCTCGCCTGCGGCGGCACAAACCGCGCCTGTTTCCACGTCATGCTCTCTCCAATGACGAGGTGCGAGGTCGCTCTCGTGAACCTCGCACTCCACCAGTAGGGTAAGTCGCTGCATCTCGATCAGAAGGAAATCAATCCGGGTTTGCGCTTCAACGAGCTTCTCAGCGCGGCGTGCAGCTACCTGCCGCAGCTCCTGCAGTCGCTGCTCTGCCACGCGAATACGCGCTTCTTCAAGAACCTGCAGCTCCCGGCGGGTACCGTTTAGCTGGATTTGCAAGTCAACCCCCTCTACTTCCAGCTCCGATTCTTGCGCAAGTAGTCGCTGAACGGCCTGCTGGGCCAGAACGTAGCGTGTGTGAGTGTCCGCGCCCTCCTCGCGCACGGTCATGCCCTTCTCCATCGCTCGCCGGATAGAGATGGTCAGCTGGTGGCAGTTATCAAGTACTGCGTCAATTGCCTTCTGCAGCGACTCCGTGTCCATACCAGACTCCGTCACCGGCTCTTCCTTTAGCAACTGCACCTGATGCTCAATTTCGTGCCGCTCCTTCGCAATCGTTGCGCTGCGGAGCAGCTCCTCCTGCAAGAAGTCTGCTTCGCGTTGGCAAATTTCCTCACGTAGCAGCTGCAGCTTACCTTTCGTCTCCACGTTGGCTGCATGCTGCTGCTCTAGAAGGGACTTCTGCTCTCTGAGTCGAAGTGTTTCAGCATTCAGCCGATTGGCATGCGCCTCCTTCACCTTCATGCGCCCCTCGTGCTCCTGGAGGTCAAGCTGCGACGCTAGCAGATCGTTGTGCTGCTTCTCCAGTGCCATCGTCTTTTCGAGCTCCGCTTGCTTTTCCTGCGCTAACTGGATTGCTTCCTCCATGGTCCACTCCGGCTCGTCACCGTCGTAGTCATCTGGCCGCTTGTACTGCGCTTTCCGGGTGACGCGGTTGACGAAAAATACGCGCTCATTCTTCGGGTTCCGCTTCCATGTCCACGTACTCATAGGGTTACTGGGCTTTGTTACCGCGCCTGTCAGTCTACCGACGGCCCCACCTGCCGCGTCTGGCAGCAGCGGTGGTGTTGGCGTCACCGCCTCACTCCGTGGCCGCGCAAACAACTGCTTGCTACGCTCCTGCTGCTGCTCCACGGCCGCCGCGGTAATGCGCTCCGGCCGAGCCACTAGCTCGCCTACACATGCTTCCACGATCCGCATTTTCAACTGCTCCACCTGCGTGCGAATGTGTCGTGCACCATCGTTGTCACTGCTTAGCAATGCCAGCTCGAAGTAGTCCTTCGCTCCGAGTCGCTGGCACGCCGCGGCGACGTCCGCGGCGGGCGGCAGGAGGCCGCTATTGTCACCACGCACACTGGAAGAAGCCTGCAGAACGCGTGAAGCTTGGCAGGCGCCGTACAGATCTACACGTGACGACGCGAGTAGAACTGAAGGCGTGATACCCGCACGGCCCATACCGGTGCCAGCAGCAGCAGCGCTTTGAACATATGCCGCTACTGCAGGCACCCACACATCCTGCAGCCGCTGGAACGCCCACGCTGGCGCGGCACACGCTGAAAAGACGACGACGATGACCGACACGCAAAAATGCGCTTGCTGTGCTAGCACTGCTAGTTTTGACGGGTCAGTAACGTATACGAACCGCAGACTCAGCGTCACTGATGGCAGTGAGGGATGGGGAGAGCTCAGGCAGTACTCCGTTACATTCTGGAGTTGTTCGGCGTCCATTCCTTCAAGCCTTACCGCCATGGCTGAGGCGGAAGAAGAGGATTCTGCCTCAGAAGGAAGCTGCGCAAGCGCGGCCATCTGCTCCGCAAGAAGGTCGCGCTGAAGAAGCGCCAGCACTACTGCACCGGGCTCCGCCACCGCATCGCCGGCTACGAGGCATGTAAACTCCATTATGGTGGGCTGCACTCGTGCGTTGGCGAGGAGCTTGTGTCTTGTTTGCGATGTTGATTTTTGTTGACGGTGGCGTTAATGGGAAAGAGAAGGAAAGAGTGGAAGAGAGTGTGGTACGCTATGGCGAAGTGCATCAGGGTGCAATACCGCGGAATACCACTGCAGCGCGGTACGGCTGCCTGGGCCGGATGGCGACCTTCCACAGCGTGTGGCAGGTGCCACACCACATGCTTGGGGTGAAGCGTGAATGGCAGTCGGCCTAGTCGGTGACGTGGTACGAGATAGACCGCCACCTGTACCCACCCCACTCCCTGCCTCACCTCTGCTCGTGTGAAGGTGGAGGTGGGAGGTTTGTGGTGCGGAGCGTCAGAAGCGGGTTGGGGGGGGGGGGGGGGCGGATGGAAGAGGCAGGGGGGGGGATGGTTTGTTGAGCGTGAGAACACCAGGGATGGTGTGCAGGAGAGGACGGCCGAGCAAACTGCTCATTAACTTTCAATCGCAAGAAAAAGAGGGGCGGTTACGTAGAGCGGCCGCCTCGCGGCATCGAAGCGACTGGGGTGGGACCGCGCGCGTGGCGTTCTCTGCAAGGACATCGACAGTGCGTCAGTGGATGTGTATGTGGGGCAAGGCAGGAGCCGCCGCACCCTTCCACAGTAGTGGCGGTGCCAATGTGGCTGACACACCAGCTGGAGCCACGAGCAACGGACCACACGGCACAACGGGCCTGAGGCGTGGCGCCACATGGGGGAGGGTATCGGTGCGCGTAGGGCAGCCCCTTGTGCGCGGGGGTTCCGCTCCCCCCATCCGCGCCTACAAGCGGAGGCTGCACGGATCGGTGCGGCGCAGCGTCGACGGCGGCACCGGTGGCTGAAATAGTCGGGCCCACGCTCGATGTGGTCGAGGAGGCTGCACGGATTGGGGCGGGGGCAAACCCACACGCGAAAGCACCGCCCCCCACGGCAACAGCGGCCACGTGCGGGAGCACCCCGCATCGCGGTGGCCCGAGCGCGTAGGAGGAGCAGATGCTGTGCGGTCGCTGCCACCCTTCCCGTCGACGGCAGGTAGCACACCCACCACATCACACGGCCCAGCCCTGCCCGTGCAGCCGCACCCCCCCCCCCGGGTGAAATCCTCCCCGCCCTCGGACTGTCCACATCTCCCCGCCCCGCATGCAGGTCACTCCACTCCATGGCGCCGTCACCATTCCTGAGCCGCACGCGCACAATCCACGGCCTAGCCCGGACCAGCCACAACAGCCAGGTAACAAGCCACAGCGCCACTGCCAACTAGCACATGTCGACTTGCTCGTGAGGGCGCATGGGAAGCGGAGGAGTGCGCCACGGAGCATTGAACAACACACGAAAGCCAGTGGGGGGGGGGGGCGAGCAGAGAGGAGCAAAGGCGAGGAACGTCCCCCACCCC
>PGOM01000008.1:1932-21680 GCA_002921335.1 Paratrypanosoma confusum | reverse complement strand
GGAGAAACATGGTGCCGCGCCGCGGAGGGCGCCCCCCGCTGGCAGCCCCAGCGGCAGCCTCATGTATGTCACGCACACGAGGCACCATAGCAGAACATGGCATTCTAAACGAGTGGTTTCACTTGGGTCAGCAATGAAAACAAAAAAAAAATGGGAGAGGAGAGGACGATTGTATATCTGTCAGCAGCACGCACCACGCATCTCGCCGTGGCTCATTACCGCCTTGCTGTGGTTTCCACTACAGCCGCCCATGGAATTCCGTGGACGGGGGCGACGGCGAGGGAAGGTGGAGGTGGTGGTGGAGGAGCGATGGATGGGCTACAACACGGTCCTGCGGGAGAGCACAGCGTCGAATACATGCGTGACGACGTCTACGAGCACCAGCCCGACAACGGCCTCGACTGGCACCTGCGACAGAAACACCTTCACGTTGGAGGTAAAGCAGTTGAGTACGGCACAGTGGCTGTGGAGCAGCGCTTTCACCGCCTGCGACAGCAGCAGCTGCGGCGTCATGCAGCAGCCGCACGAGTAGGCGACGCCGCACTCCGGCGGGAGGGAGTGGCACGAGGAGGACGGCGCACACGGCTCGCGAGGGAGATCGTGGGCCATCGCCTCGTCTCCTCCCTCCTCGTCGGTGAAGACGGCGCGCCAGAGGCCATCGTCCGCCTCCCGCCCCTCGCCCCCCTCGCCGCAGGGGCCCAGGACAATCCCGAGCGTCACAACACACGTTGAGCCCACCGAGGCCTCGAGATCGCCCCTGTCGGCATCGCCCTCGCCACTCGAGGGCCACTCATCGCTGGCTAAATCGGGAAAGGGTACGAACCCCTTCGGGGTTCGCTCCGACCCACACGAGGCACCCCCCGGCCCCGTCGCCGTTGCCAGGGTTTCCAGCTCCGCGCACGACGGGATCTCCAGTATCGCAAACGATGAGCCAGCGGACGTGGGGGCCGACGGAAGCTCCTGCGTCCGTTCGCCACCTCGCGACGGAGTGGCCACGGCCGACACAGGGCAAGAGGCACTTATCACGCACCACGACGACACGGAGAGCTGGGGTGAGATTCGAACTGAGCCGCAGTCGTCCTCGTGCCGCCGCGAGTAGCATGCACTAGTGGGTTCGGGTAGCCAGACCAACGTTTCCGAAGCCCCTCGTGAACTGACGTAAGCAGGTGGTAAAAAGCACTCTACGTCAAGCAGGCACATGGACGCATCACCGCCGCTAGCGCTGCAGCAGGTTTCGCGGTGGGCTAGCGTCGGGCGTGGGGATTTGTCGCCGCGAGCGCTACACACGGAGCCGGCGACCCCAACCACGTCACGGGCTTCGGCAAAGTCCCGACCGAGGTCAGCAGCCCCGATGTGAGTTTCCCGCTCCTTCAGGTACCGCAGCTCCCGCAGGCTGAGATCCAGTGCCGAGCCGGCCGCACAGAAGTGAGGTGGATCCTTCGGGGAGGCTCCTCCCCGTAGCGCCAGCTCAGCCAACGGTACTGGCGGTCTGGGGCCACTCAATAGCGCCTCCTCGCACATCATTCCTGGCGCATTAATGGACCAAGGCGCTACGGGGGCGAAAGGTGGGATGCAATCGATGTGGAAGTGCTGCGTGGGCACCGCTGCCTCCACCGCTCCGCGCGGATCGCCTGTCAGTGCCCACCCATGGATACGGGAATATCGGTACACGTGAGGGGCTTCCCCACCGTGCCGAGGGCACCCCAGCGCGAGCGTCGAAATAAGCCGGTGCAGTTGTGGCAACGGGCGGCGCCACTCATCCAGCGGAACTGAGCTTATTTTCGCGGCCTGCGGAGCCACCATTGCACCAGTTCCACTCGGCGGAACTAGGGCGGATACGTGGGTGCTAGACGGCGCAGTGAGGCCCCGTGCGAGGGACGTCAGCCGACGGCTGCTGCCTGACAGCCGCGATGTGTTCGTTTGGGACCGTGGCTCTGGGTCAGCGCTACCGACCAAGCGGTGCAGCTCCCCCGACAAACCACCAGCCGCTCCAAACATTGTGGGCAAAAAAAGAAACGGGAGAAGGTGCCCACAACGAGAAAAAAATGGGGCCGCAGCGCAAGGGACAAGGGAGTGAAGACCGTGTGCTGCCCCCGTGGCACCCCGGAGGCTACACGAAGCTGCCTGCAGAAGAAGGGAGCGTTACAACGAGCGTGTGAAGCCGCAGGAGATCATGAGCAACGGGTGCGCGTCTAAAATGAGTCGCAGGTCATGCGCTAGGGCTTGTGTGGGTGGGTGTGGGAATAAGTGCATGTGCCTGCCAGCGTGTGGAGTATGAGACAGGAAAGGCGATAGAGTGGTGCCGAGCTGGGGTTAGATGAGCCGAGTGGCTGGGCGGGAGACTCATCCTGAGCCTGCCGCTACCGGAGCGAGGCGGCGGTGCGGTCCGCGGGACCCACCGCGAAGCATGCGGCACGTGCGAGCTGACATACCTTTTGTACAAGTGTTCTCTTCACCCCGCAGAGGTCTAAGCTTGGGTGAGGGGAACAGGTTGCGTAAAGAGGGATGAGGTGCGAGTGAGGGGACCGCAAATGGGGTGCGTTATTCTTGGCTGTGGTCTCTCTCGTTCTCTCTCTGTCAAAGCCACCAGTCCCACGCGAAAGGTCGTCTTCACAGGCATCATCGGAGGAGACCGCAGGGAACGGGTGCTTCGGGATCAGAAAGCAGACGGGAGTGCAACAAACACCGGTGAGCCACGGCAAACAAAGAAGGTGTCCCGGCATGTTTCGCGACCGTCTACGACAAGTGGTAGCGGCCTGCGCCGAGCCCCGATAATGGTAACGGGTGGCGTAGGGCCCCGGTCACCGGTGCGGCGCTGCCGCCGGTCAGCGAACCCGGGAGCGGCGGATGCTGGTCCCACAGCCCCGAGGATGCCGCTCCGATTTGAGAAGCCGGAAGCGGCGGAGGAACACCTCCGGCACCCCAAGCACTCGGCTCCACATCCGCCCCGCTGCTGGCCCAACCTGAGAGACCATCTAGGACGTGGCCAGTGCGGCGTGGGGCAATGCTCTCCCCGTTGCCGGGGGTAGGCGAACTCTTCGGAACCCCTCCACCCACCCACGAGGTAAAGGTCGAGTCCGCGACACGCTCGCTGCCCCACCGGATGGCTCCAGTTCCTTCAGTCATCGTTCCACGCAGAAAACTGTTCGCCGGCAACTGCGGCCGGCGTGCCGGCGGCTGAAAGCTTGAGGGTGGCGCAGACGAATGCCCTATCGATGCCATCGCTGGGTCACGGTAAAGTGCACTAGTGGTATCTCCACCTGGTCCGATGGCCATCGGGGGTGGTTGGGTTGCCGGTGGGAATGGCATGAGCTCCTCCGTCGAGGCGGCAACCCCAGAATGCATCCACGACGCGTCCGATGGGGCACCGAGGCGCTCCCGGACCGACCGCAGCTCGTACAGCAGCTGCTCACGCTCTTCAGGTGCGCTAGTGCCCCCGCGAAAGTGCTGCGAGAGGCGCGCAGCAAGAGCGCGAAGCTCCGCGACGTCCGCGGATCCCGGGTACCCACCCAGCTTCTCTGGCTTGGCCCTGATGCCAGCGTACGAGCCGTGGCTATCGTACGCGCCATATCCCTCAGTCCGTGGCGCGGAAACGCCAGGTGCGGCGGTATCGCAGGTGAGGTAGGCGGCAACGTTCGTCGTCGAGCGGTCATGGGAGGTGGCGGGCAAGGTTGGGCCTCTTTGGCCCACCACGTCACTATAATGCACTTGCCCGTAGCCGCGCATCTCATGCGGAGCCCCATGGGGTAGCCGGCCACTAAGGCTACCAGGCAGGTCGAACTGCGGCGGTGAGTCGCCGTTGGCAGTGACCGGCGGCGGCGGCAAGCCTCGTTCCCCCGCAAAGGGCGTCATTGCCGAGCTCGCGTCCGTGAAGAGAGATTTATGAATGGAGGAATGGTTCATTCCGAAGCTAGGAAGCGGTGGTGTGGGCGAGGGTGGCTTTCCGTGCGTGGGTGTGAGCACCGCAGACCCAAGGTCGCTGTCCCTCGCGTGCAGCAGTGGGTCGCGGCGCGGCGCCTCCGCCAGCAGTCCTGCCTCCCGCTCCTTCAGGACGTCCAGCTCCGTTTTTAGACGGTCAAGACGCTCCTGCAGCACACGGCGCTTGCCGAGGCTGAGCTTTCGCTGCTCGACCTGCTCCATGACCGACGTCACGGCGTTCTCAGCCGCTGCGACAGCTTTTGCCTGCTCGGCATCGATCGCTTGAGCAGCCCCCTCCATGTCGGACGCGACGCGGTTGTACGCCGCAGCTTCATCGCGACACGCCTGCAGCCACGCCTTTCGATCAGGGGCTGCCTCGATCAGAGTCGCCCAATGGGCACGCCCTACAATGAGCTCCTTTTGGCGAAGCAGCCGCTCCGCCTCAATAGCCACAAGGGCGGCCGCGCGCTGGGACGCAGAATCCTCGCAAGGACGGTTGACATCGGAGGCCCACGACGGAACGGAAGGAAACAGTGATGCCTCCTTGCCGGGTTCGCCTGCCTTCGGCGACGAAGCAGCAACCTCCGACCCCCCTACAGGAAGGTGTCGAAAGGAAGAAGGAGGCGCTGAGCCACCGTAGGCCCCCGTCCATTCACAACTGTCCCGCTCCTGAGCTTCGCTTTCGTGCCCCCTACGTCCTACGACGCCAGCGTCTGCCACCTCTGCCTCAGGCCTCGGCACTGGCGGGCTGCCTGCTGCCAAAGCAGGGGGGGAAGGGCTCTTTGCCCTCTCACCACGATCCGCAGTCATGCGAGCATGGTGTGATCGCAGCATGCGGCGGTGCTGCGGCATAGCGCGAACTACCGTGAACTGGGCCACGCGTGGCACCCCAGCGCGGGCACTGAGGTCGTAGAAAGCGCGCACATCCGGTAAATCCAAGAGCACATCGTCATCCGCCACCACGCTTGATGAATTGGGGCCCTGCACGAGTGGGTCACCAAAACAAATCGCACACTCCGGCCGCGGTACGTGCAGCCGCATGCCCATCTCGGCCAGTGCCTCCTCTAGGTCATCGAGCACAGCGTTCGCCGTGGTTTCATCGGTGAAGTCAAACTCCACATCGAGCTGCTGGACCGTGAACTGGTCGTTTTCTGCGTCCACGAGCAGCTTGCCCACGTATTCTATCATGGCGGCTTTCTGTGGCTCTGGCGCACGCGCGATTTCACGACGCCTCAGCAGTGACGGCTGTGGTTGTCCGTGCTGAACCAGCGCAGTGGCTGTGTGTGTGTGTGTATGTGTGTGTGTGTGTGCGCATCCGTGAAATGGGAGAGGGGAAAAGAGATGAGGTGACCTTCACAGATTGCAGGAAGGTGCAAGACGCCCTGCCGGTTGGGGCAGGGTAGGTGGCCGCCATCTCAAGGGGAGGCAGACACAGGCGAGGGCGCAGCCGGTGGGGACGAAGCGCAGGTCTCACAGAGCAGCGGCATCCCCACCGATACTGCGCGGAACTGGTACGATGTGCAGCACGGTGAATTCTAAGTGCCCCCACACAAACGGACCTGTACAGGCGCACCGCCAAATGTAGCCTCTCTGAATGATAGAGGTCCTGAGGTGAAGAAAAGGGAGGTGACCATGAAGTAGTGCGGTGGGGGTACGGGAAGACCAATTTGTGTATTGGGCACCAGTGGAAATGCGTCTACGACTGGCCCGCTCCATCCGCGTGGGCTGCTACGGCTATCAGCTACGCGAGCTCGGCGACATGAGCGGTCTTCACGAAACGTCGCTGCCTCTCGCGGCGTTCTTCAACCTCCTTCTGAAAGTAGTCGATCATCATCTCAAGGCGCTCGCAGTCTCGCTCAACAGAAACGCACTCCGCCAGCTCCTCGTTGAGCATCTGCTGCTGGCGCTGGAGTTCCCAGATACGGTGAGCGGTCTTGGACGAGTTCGAGCCGTGGCCAACCGCGGTCCCATGCCGCTCACCCCCCACTACGTCCGATTCAGCAATGGCGTCCCGCTGCGCCGCACGAAGGCGTTTCATTGCTTCCGCATAGCGCACATGGGAGGCTGCGAGTGACAGACGTGCGTCATCCTCTTCCTCGATGTCAGCAGCGACTGCCCTCGACGGTGACCGCCCATGGCCCTGCCCGCGCAGAGCGCTGTTCCGATCTCGCTGCGAGAAACGCGGAGGGGTAAGCGATGAAAGGTGCTGCACCGTTGCCGCGGTCGAACCGAGGTAGCGCGGGAGCTCTGGAACGCGACTCAGGTCCACGTCCATCGAAGGAGGCTGATTCCGCGTGGAGCGTTGGGTCGCTGCTTCGTCAAGCCCCGTCAGTCTAGCTTGAACGGCAGATTGCCTGCGTGTCGAGGCACTTTCCCAATCCTCCGCTGGCGGGGGGGCCGAAGTCTTCGGGGACGAAGAGGTCGACGAGGGAGCAGCCGAGCTCTCATCCTGCGCACACCTGTCCGCTTGACGCACGTCACGGGATCGCCGCGGGGTCGAGAAGATATTGGTGTTCGGCGCTAGGTAGAGGCATCGATCCGGGTGTGCTAGCGTCGCCAGCAACTGCTTGTCCGTTTTCAACGTGGACAAAGTCCCCTCCATTGTTGACTTACACAGCAATTGCATGTTGGTAGGCGTGAAAACGACACCAGTGATCGTAGAGAGCTCTCGGCAGGCCATACTGAGCGCCTTCTCCACGCCCTCTCGTCCAGCGCCCACGATCGACTCTGGAGTGCCGAGCAAGCCGTCGGCCTCAGGAAGTCCAACAGACGATGAAAACACGTCACCTCGCGGCACAGGAAGAACATAGCTACGCCCAACTGGATCGACGTAGTGCACTGGCAGTACCCTTGGGTCCCCGCGATGGGATGCACGGCCGACCGCCGTCAAGGACGTACGCTGGCTCCAATAGGTGCTTTCCTGTGTGCTGCCCCCGTCCGTGGGCGACAAGGCGCCACCGTCCGGTGAGGCAGTTTGCACCGAATTCCAAATTGGCGTGTTCGTGTTGTTTTGTGGCGTCGGTGGGGCGAATAAATCTGACGAGGGCGTCGCAAATGGGGTGTACTGGTACACTGAGTCGCCGAGCACATGGCGCGTCGTGGGTGGCGGCGAGTTGGCCCACTGCACTTGCACCCCCAACGCACCTCGCGCCTCTTCGCGCGGCAACGCACCGGACGCGGCGATTCCTTGATCACTGCCATCTACGGAGTAATCGAGCGTGTAGGAGAGCGGTAGCCTCACCGTTGCCCCGCGAACAAGGCTTCCTGGATTAGCCTTCACTAGGTCAACGTATGGGATCAGCGCCCCGCTCAGATACGCATTGGGTGGAGTAAATTTCGTCTTTACCAGATCTGAGATGAACTGCTGCTGCACCAAGGGAACCAGGTCGTCCGACGGGAGGTATATGTAGTGGCCATCCTTGTTTTGAATGCAGAGACACAGTCGCGCCGCAGCATCTTCCAGGGACGCGTGCAGCCGATCTCTGACTTTCTCCGTCACTGCTGCAACAATCGATGTCGCCGAAGTACCGTTGTTGAGGGACAGGGCGAGCCGGGTGAGCATGGGCTGGGAATCGAGCCCCAGAACATACAGACTCAGGCGGAGAAAGATGGTCATCCCGCACTCTCTATTGGTGGCAATGCTATACGAGCGGCCGGCAGATCTCTGCGTCCATCCATCCAATGTGTGGTCGAGAGTCTTTCCTCCACACACGCGCGCCGCAGAGAGTGACTGGGTGAGAGGCAAGAGAGGCTGCAGGACGCGGCAATGGCATCCCCCTTGCATTAGAGTAGGCCGTCCCAAAAGATGTGGTGGAGCCTACTACAGTCGATGAGACGTGAGGCGGTCCGGATCGAGTTTCATTCGCCCACCCTCTTTCGCTTCTCCTCCCACAGTCACATTGTCCACTCCCTCCGATAATGTACCTCACATTTTTTGCTAGCAAGCCACGGCTCCATACCCCACATTTTCTGCGCTAAAGCCGTTACACGGACATTGTGTACGTCTTTGAGCAGAGCAGAAGAGCGTGGCAGAAAAATGATGTATACTTGAGAAAAGATCCAGCTGTGGGTGGGGTACAAGGGTATGAGACGAGGGGAACAGGGGCGGAGACGTGAGTAGCCCACGGGAATCTGTAGCGGACTTCTGGATACATCCGACCTGGGGGTGGGTGAAAAAAAAGGGGGAGAGCGAATGAGAGAGAGAGAGGGCGAGAGAGAGAAAGAGCATCCTGAGGCGTCGCACAACTCATTCTCGGACACAGGCAGGTGCCCTTCATGGTCCGGCGACATGCGGTCACTTCGACGAGCGATCCACGAGGATCACCTTCTCCAGTAGCTTGGTGTGGTCAGGCTCGAGCAGCGGCGGCGTCGGCGGCATTTTGTGACTGTACACTGCCCAGGAAAGCTGGGGATCGAACGGAGCGTAGCACTTGAAGCACTTCGTGTTGCGGGAAAAGTTTCTGGCGAGGCACCTGCCGCACTGCCAGTCGACGAACGTGAAACGAATGCTGTTTCGCGTCATGCCACTCCCCTTGACCGGCGACCGCACGGCGATGCCGAGGATGAACAAAAACATGAACCCAACTAGCAGCACCGCAGCCATCTGCACCACAGCCATAAAGAGCGTACCCGACAGTCCGTGTGTCAGCACCACACCGCCCATGACAGCGACGCTGATGCAGATGTAAAACTCGGCAAGCGATGGAGGCTGCTGGGGATCGGTCCGCGCCGCGTTCGCCTGACCGCTGTGAGCTGGGTTGGTGGCAGTGCTACCGGGGCTTCCATTGGCGTCCTTCCCACGGCGGCGGCGACGCTGCTCCATCACAGAGTACACCGTTCCGTCAGGCAGCACTGTAACGTTGGGGATCAGCGCGGTGAACGAGTACGTTTTGGGACGGATCCGACGTGGAGGCGAGTCGCGGAGCTGGAAGCAAGTAATCCCTGGTTGCAGCGGCACCGTCAAACCCTCGACGTGGTGGGTCCGAGTGCTTTCGTCATCGCGTGTCTCCGTGGCGCTCACGGAAACGTCCGCACACACCTGAATGTCTCCGCGTAGAGCACATTGGATGCCCCTGGTCGAGGAAACGGAAGGTCCACTGTCGCCGCCACCAATGGAGCGTTGAAACACCAGATGATAGTCTCGAGATACGAGGCGCTCCATCTCCTCTTTAGACAGCTCGCCCTCTTTCGCCTTAACAATGGCCTTTAGTCGCTCCATGTTCGCGAAGGGCAGGAGTACCGTTGCAAGGTGGCCCTTGCCGTATGCTGCAGTGTGGTCCACTAGCCACTCCCTCGGGAACGTGCTGTCGAGCGCGCCACCCGTACCGATCTCGTAGTTGTGCGGGTTGTGCATCACATCCGCGAGCGGAGCTGGGAGTAGGCCAGCGCTCGGTGGGGGAAGGATACAGAGCAGCTGCGAGAACGCATCTGGCGGTGCGAGCTCCACGGGAGGCGGTGCCAGCGTTGCGTGATCGTGCGCTGCAAGAAACGCCGCCAAATGGCGTGCGAGCGGGGCGTAGTGGAACGGGTAATACCACGACCAGCTACATGCGGCCGAGGTGGAGGAGTAATACCTCCACACGAACCGCATGGTTCCGATGTACGTGCGGCACGCCTCTTCCATGTGGCCCGCGAGCCCCGTGGACTCCATGTACGGCTGCTGCCACGCCGCGACGTCCTCGGAGCTGTCCAGCGGCAGCCGGTGGGCGCTCTCTGGCATCCGCCCCTCCCGAATGCAGTACACTCGGAACTTTCCACACTCGACCTTTGCATATGCCGCAAAGAAGCGCCCCAGCTGTTGAAGATTGATCTCGTGGTGACCGTCAGTCAAGAACCCATATGGTAGGACCTCCCCAACGTACACCTCGATGAGGTTATCCATAGCACTGTCCCCGCAAAACGCGCTTGGGAGTCGAGGCATGAAGTCATTGCCCAGAATCATGGCAAGTACGATGAAGTCATCGATTATCTTGGAGTTCCAGGCCGCAGTGCACGGATTGAATGGGCCATCACCTTCCTCCGACACTCCATGGGCATTGCGCCCCTGCCGCTGTTGTGGTCTATCCTTTCGCAGCGCCTCGTCAGGGTCGCCTCCCACATGGTCGTAGTAGTAGCCACCTGCTGAAATGACCTCAGGTGCTGCTGCAGGGTTCATCATCCATCGAATGCACTTCAGCTTCGTTAGGCCATAGATTTCCGAGACGATGCTTGTACCCACGATATCAATGTCAAAGTACTCGTAGTTGGCTGCCCTCGGCTCCTCCGCGTCATTGTCCGAGGCCGTGGAGGTGGTGCTGCCCTCTGGCACGACAGCTATCTCGTCAGAGGATGGTGCGGCGCTGGCGGAAGTGCCCATGCACGCGGTGTCAACCGTGGGGGCCGCTTCGCTGCTCTGCTGCGGGTGATTTCGCCCCACACCCTTGTGCTTGGTGGATTTTCGGCTGAACGTAGAAGGGCGCTTGATATCGCGGAGGATAACCACGCGCGGAAGGTGCAGCGACAAGGTCAGGAGGATTAGGTCAGCGTCCAGACCAGCCACCACATGGTAGCCCTTGGTTGCCGACCCAGGATAGGAAGACTGGGCGCGAATAAAGTCCAGCAGCTTGTGTTCTCCCTCGCCTGGGGTGCTGGCGTCGGAGAAAACAACGGTCAGCGCGCGCCACTGGGGGCTCTCTTGAAGACGTTCCTGGATGTGCAGCTGCATCGCCATCGACACTTTGGTCATGAACTCCGTTCCCGGGCTAATGCAGTTACTATCGAAGGACTTACCGGCGTCATCATGGCGTACCGCCGCCCCCACCACTGGCTGCGCTGCTTCCACGGTGACACCGTGCGGAACCGCGCCTGCAAGTCCATCCTCTTCATTCTCGTCCATGATGGTCAGTCCCCCGTAGAGGTCACTCTGCAGCGATCGCCTCACTGCGTCGAGCTCCCTTTCCGTCTCCAGCACGTCACTGGGGGCGGCAGCAGCCTCAGGGGGTAACTCCACGTCATCAGCCCCTTTTCCAAAGCTCATGTAGCGTCGGGCGCGCTGCTGATTCATCTTAGCGCGTGGCGCCACGCCATCGATCGCGATGTACAGAACTGATGACGGCAGCGTATTGCTCACGAGCGTGTCCACCGCAAGGCAGATTTGGCGGATTTTCTCCTTCTCCGGGCGGGCTGCCACTGACGGGTCATCCTCGTCATGGCAGCAGGGGTGAATCAAGCCGTTGAGATCAACATAGAGTCCGTACACTGGCGTGGGCACCACTTTGCTGAGCATCGCTGGGTACTTCTTTGTCAGCCATCCGGCAAACTTAGGGACACCCATGTTGGCTACGGCGGAGCCGCCCGACGGGGACGCAGAAAACTTGCGGCGATGGAAGGGAGTGATGGGTTTTTTATTTTCCTGGTTTTGGAGCACTCAAGTGCGAGCGAAGAGCGCGTTCACTAACGCGATAGGGGGCCTCAGGAGAATTACCGCAGTCCTCTGGGCGGTGTGCCTGCGGAACTATGAGGCCGCGGCGAGTGAGTGCCTACGCCACGCCAATCCGTTCACCGCTCTCAGCGTATCACACCCAGCGGGATCACTTGTTGCACTCGGCGTGTGACCCGCAAGCACCACCTTTTCTGCCACCCTCTACGTTTTCCCTGTGCTTCAAGCGCACTGGGTAACTTTTGGATGTGCTGGCCAAGGTCAAGCTGGGAAACAAAGACAAAGCCTCGGGCGAGCCGATGCACCTGACGACAAGTCGTTGCGACACCAGCCCCAGAATCAAACACCACATCGCCCATTTGGGTCGTCGCAAGCCACTGAGCCCTCACTCCGTTCCCGTTGCTTCCATCGAGTGAGCCACAGGAGGTCCGGTAGGATTTACCGGCGTGACAGCGGCAAAGAGAGAATCCCCACAATCCAACTAACACTGCCCCACCGCGGATCACAGTCGCGGGTGCAGTTTGAGAAACTAAACGGCACCGCCTATGCAGCGAGCCCTTCGCCACGGCATGTATGTGCGCAAGGGCGTGGAGCTGCTGGTGGACATAGTAAGAGAGCGAAGGAGAGCGTAAAAGAGAGAGAAAGAGAGGGAGCAGTGGTGGCTCCTTTCGCGCAGTCCCTCATTGGCGCAGCGACGATGCGAACACGCGCTTTGCTGCACTTCGTGCCAGCCGCGCCTCTCGCGGAAGAAGGCACGTGAGCAGAGACGTAGAATAGGATTTTTTCGATTTTGGTGGGGTGTAGCCTACTGTGGCGCCGAGGCGTGCGACTCTGCCGGCGGCGCTGTTTGTACACCAGATGAGCTGCGCGCGGGCGGCGGGTGCTGCCGATTCCCCGACGACTTTGAAGCACCGCCCTCCACGGAAGGACCTTCCCGCGGAGGGGAAGTTGGGCGTGTACTCGTCTCTCTCACGGGCCGACCGTCCCCACCTCTTAGCGCTACCCCGGGCCCACTTCCACGCGACAGCTGCGACTTCAGCGTATCGGTTTTTTGGAGCATCGACTCCAGCAAGTGCACCAGGTAGTGGGAGTCGTCGTCATCGTTGGGTGGCTGACCGTGGAGGTGCGGACCGCGCACCTCCGATCCCCCGTGAGGGGCATCTGGAGCTGCTCCCCGGCAGTGGTCGTGGTAGTACTGCCTAGACTCGTCGCGAAGCCACGTTGACGCGCGCCGCAAGGCAAGCACCTCTCGGTTGAGCGATTCCGCCTCTTCATTCAGTGCTACCTTCATTCTCTTGAGGAACTCGGCATGGGTGCGATCGTTGCGCTCCTTGGCCACCAGCGCATCATGCCGCCAATCCGCACGCGACTTCTCAAGGTTGCTCCGCCGAACCTTCAGCGCGCGCTTACGCTTATCCAGTAGCTTTCTCGCCTGCAGCCATCGCTGCTCGTACACGTCTTGAGATGAAGTAGCGGTGTGATTCGCATCTCTCTGATCCAACCCGCGGCAATCTTTGCCCACTGTATGCCGCACTGGGTCTACATGAGTTGGGAGTGCATCTCCGGGTCCACTGCGGCGGCCCCGCATCACCTCCGGATGAGCACGTGGTGGCCAGCCTCCGGGCGCCATGGGAGGCTGCATGGTTGACAGTTGGTGCGAGAGCGACATCGTTCCACGTGCGGAATGACCTCCAGGGGACGAGTGGCCCCAGAAACCACCCCCAGCACTGTGGTAGCCGCCCTCTGCAAGCTCATCGGTTTTCTGTGGACTAGGCCGCAGGCTACTGGGGCCGCTAAGCGCCGGAATCGATGAGTAGTTGCTCAGGAGTGTGATCGGCGTTGTGGATCCGTGAGCCACCATGATGGGTGACGGGCCCGCCAAGTACCCGCCCGCGAAATACAGCGGCCCGTTGCTGTTGGAGCTCAGCAGGTTTCCACTGATATTGGTAATCAAAGGGCTCACGTACCTCTCCCCATATTGGTACGAGCTGGCCGGCGACCTAGTGCTCGTCGATGGGTGCAGTGGCACTCTAGTGGGCGTTGGTGTTCGGCCCACCACCACGTTAACCGTGTGCTCATGGGTCGGGGTGTTCGATCGCGTGTAGGGGGCCGGGGGCGGCTTCTGGGCCAGCTCAGTCGCGGATTGGTCCCCTTGTCTCTCCTTCGCCGCTAGTCGTTCCGCTGCGAGGGACTGCAGTCGTGCCTCCAGTGCCGCTCGTAGCTCTCTCTCGCGCTCCTGGGCATCGGCCAGCGACACGAACGACCCGGCATCTCCGCGCGAGCACCCGTCCGCCGTCCCGCGGCCCATAGCGCTGGCCCTCCCCGCTTGAAGCTCCGATCTCAGACTCCTAAGCCGCGACTCCGCAGCTTGCCGCAGTTCCTCGCGGCGAACCACCAGCTCCTTCTCCGTGGAAGCCGCCAGCTTCACCCGAAGCGCGTTTAAGCGTGTTTTGTGCTCCTCTTCAAGCAGCGCCCGCTTTGCAGTCACCTGCCGTTGGATTTCTGCGTCGATCTGTTCAGCCGTGGGGGGGTCGTACACAACCTTTTCCGTTGATTGCCGCGCTGTAGGTTCCATCGCAGCCCCAAGATCCGAGGCCGGTGCCGCAGGTCCAGTGGACGGCAGCGCTCTCTTGGCCGCTCGCACCATCTCCTCCATGGGAGGAAGGGAAGTCACGATGTCGGGGTGCTTGAGCAGCCACTCCGCCTTCAGCTTTTCCAGGAGGCTGGTGTAGCTGGCGTGTTTCCGCGGGTCGTCGCCGCCCTGAGCTGCCGTCTGCCTCTCCGCCATCGCCCGTAGCATCTCCTGCCGACGCCGCTCGCTCTGCCGCCTGAGCCCACTACATGTCTCCTCCACCTCCTTGGCGATCCGCATCTGCGCGGCCTGCTGTTCCGAAGTCAGCTGGCTGTCCAGTAGCGCAAGGTAGTCGCTCAGCTGCACCTCGAGCTCTTTGGTGAAAATCGGTAATTCTGCGTCATACGTGGCCTTGGCCGTCTCGTATTCCTTCTCGAGTACCTCACGCCGCTCGTGGCAGCGGCTCTCGGATTCCTTGTGCAGCGTAGACGCCGCAGCGAGCACCTCCTCCCGGCGCCGTGCCGCCTCGTCCCTCGCACGGGCAAGGCGTTCCGCGTGCTCCTCACGTAATCGGACCAGAGCGGCAGACGCCTTTGCTCGAGCCTCATCTGTTGCCGCCTCGAACTCCAGGCGCGCCTGCGTGTACTTCTCGCTACCCCGCTTCTCCGTGTCCTCATGGTCCGCGCCTACCGCGTCACTAGCATCCCGAAGCTCTTGCAACGCCTCTTCATTCTGCTGCCTGAGATCTAAACGAAGTTGCGCACTCTCCGCGTCTTGGAGTTTCTGCTGGTTCGCCTTTGCCGCAGCAAGCTCCTCTACCCCGGTGGCAATGGCTTCCTCCCGCTTCGCCTCATGTTCCTTCTGGAGCTTCGCGATGACCTCCTCCATCTTCTTCATCTCCTCCTGCTCGAATGAGGCCAGCTGCGCGGTCACGCTGCTGCTCGTCTGTTGCACCTTCTCACTGGCCTGCGCCTCGATGAGCGCGCGCTGCTCTCGAAGCTTGTCATCGTACGCTTTAAACGCACGAAGTGCTTCTTCGTCGTGCCTTGCCCTCAGGGTCTTGAGACGCTCTTCATGCTGCGCTTGCTCCTGCTGGAGGCGCCGTTGTAACTCCCCCACCTCTCGCTGTATGCGCCGCTCGCCTTCGGCAGCAGCCTGGGCTAGCTCTTGCTTCACTGCCGATTCGTGCATGGCCCTTTTGCTCGCCAGTAAGCGGCTCTGCTCATTGCGCAGAGCACTAGCTTCCTTTTCGAGCTCTTGGAGGGCACTCTGGCGCTCAGCGGCGAACCGCTCCGCGATTCGCTTCTTCATTTGAGCCTCAACTTCTTTGGGGTCCTTTGGGCCCGCGTTCGCTGCCATGGAGCCGAAGGTGCTACCAACAAAGGCAGTCGGCCCAAATCCAAGCTTTGGGCTACCTTTCTGTGCCGCGAGAACCGGCGAGGTGATCAACGCCGAGCCGACGGGAGTGGTCATGGGAAAGCGCCCGGGCCCCGGGGCACTCTGCGATGCCCCTGGTGCAGAGGAGCCACTGCCTCCGGGGCTGCCAGACGGCATCGAGCCCAGCCGACCCTGCTTGGGCAGCTGTTCGACCGGCCCGGCCTTCTTGACGGATGCTACGCTTTTGCTGGACGTCGTGCGTGCCACCTGCGACACCTGGGGCACGTCTACGTTCCCCGCCGCCCCCTTTTCAAGTCGTTTCTCTTTCGACCCGGTTTTGGGACCCTTGGATGGCTTGGAGGTGCTGCTTCGCTGCTCCGCCCGTTTCCCTCGCTCCTCTTCGACCTTGGCCTGGAAGACGGCGTCCATCGGGTGGTCCCAGACGCTGTCGCCAGTCTCAAAGTTGAAGTAGTACACCTCACCGGTATCCGTCTTGCATGGCTTCCACTGTGACGGTAGGGGTGTTTTCAGGCACTCCCGCGCAATCCACAGGAGGTCCGACTCCGTCGCCACGTCGATACCCAGGAACTCGGCATGCTCCTCGATGTCCTCGCGGGTGGGTTCGTAGTCCGGATCGAACTCGTCGTCTATCACCACCGACACCGTCCCATCCTGGGATTGGAACACCTCCCCCGATTCGGGAACATAACTCGCCATCCGCCTTTCTGCACACGACAGTCCAGTCCTACCTCGTCGGCGCACTGCCACCCTCTCCCACCTCCCTTCACTCCCCCCTCCCTCATCCCTCTTCCCTTTGCCCGATCAAGCAAGCACGCTCACTACGGTCCCAGCAAGGCTTAGTGTAAGGGCAGTCAGTTTTCAAAGCGGCAAGCACCGTGGCTTCACCCGGTTTCCCCTTCTCCCCCTCCCTCTCTTCCCCCACTAAAGCAGAGATGCGGGCTGAAGGTTGGGCACACCCCTTCGCAGCAGAGTGCGTCTCCTGCACGACGCACCCTTGCTGGCACCAGTGCGAGTAATGGCCCTTGTTTCCTTCCCACGTTCAGGATGCGAGCGTTTCGCAACGACAGGCGTTTGAGATTTGGGGTTAGTCGTTCCACAGCGATGCACTAGCGAATGAACAGCTATGGGAAAAGAGCATAGCTGTAACTTCCCACCTTGAATGCCGCGCCACAAGCTCCAAACCGTCGCGCACGAGGCACAGAAACACGTGGATGGCACTTCCGTGAGCGGTCATGTCCCCTCACAAGAAAGGGGGGAGACTGATTAGGCATTTGTATCCTACGCTCGAAACGAGATGTGGCAGAAGCGCCCACGTCTTGCACCACTTCAGGAGGCAGTACTGTCTCCCACTCACTGCACATTGCGACCTGCCAGCCCTGATCCGGTGCACGGTCGTCATGAGACACGTGGGGTAGAGGAGGTCAGGGAGCATTTCCTGGAGGCACCGGAGATGCTGGGGAAAACTCTCGGATGATCAAATCACAAAGGTGGTGGTCCTGCTGCTCAGGGTGCTTGCTTCAGGCGTCGATCCAGCCCGTGCAGCTGCGACCGATGCGGCTACGCTGCTGGCTGCTGTGTGAGGTAACGCGGGCCCTGATTTGGCACGGTCCTTCTGTGAAGACAGGGGCTTGATACGCGGTCCGGCCAGGGCAGCAAGACCGCGACTGGCAACGTCTTCAGTGGAAGTATTAGCGGCATTCCTCACGCTACGGTTAACCTCCGCCGTGTGCAGCAGTACGCGCCGCTCCCTATCAGCACCACCGAGCGCGTTACTAGCCCGTAGCCGACCAAGTATAGAAATGATGCGGCTTCGGGAAGAAGGGGCCAGCAGTAGCTTGAGCTCAAGCGACTGCGGGCCACTCCGCTGAACCGCGACGGGGACGCACAGCCGGGAAGCAGCGCAGCCACCCGGACTGGCACTAGAAAGCAGATCTCCGTAGGGTACCGTAGCAACACCATTTCCATCTTGAAGAAATGCAGCCAGGCAGCGCGCTACCCATCGTGGGCACTGCGGCTCACGGCACAGTGTAGACTCACTTCTGGAACCCCCCTCGTTGGAAACCTTGCGAAGTGCAGCCTCCTGTACATCGACCATGCTTGGCGAGAGCGACAGCTCGCGTGTGGAGAGAAGCATCTGAAATGCGCTAAGTGGGATCTCGAACACATGGGAGGTTGCCATCGTCAGTAAAAGGGAGGCACCAGCCTCTGTTAGACGGCCCTCCGAGCCCTCAGTGACTGCCACACCGCACGACATCAGCTCAGGTGAAAGCGGCGCCACGATAGTGTCATGAGATTTGCTGCTCCCTCCTTCGGCACCGATAAAAGCACCGTTTGTAGGTGGTGGCTTGGTAGCACGACTTTGGTTGGGGTGCTCACCCACGGTATCCGGGCCCATGAGCGGCAGCGAAGCATGCTGCGAATCGATGCCAGAGAGCACCGCGAAGAGCGACTGGGACACCACAGTGATGCCAGCGTTCCTTCTCCACACGAGGCACATGCCACGGTGCTCCAGCGCGGCGATAGCGGTCTGGGCGCTACGGCCGAAAAACACACCCAGCTGGCCCTCGAACTGCGGACTGGACACAGAAAGTGGGGAAAGCGGTGCGGAACGCAAGATAGGCTCGCGGAACGGCGTCTCACTCGGCTGCGCCACCCGTTCGTCGACATTACTATCAGAGAAGCCCGGCACCATCGCATGGCGTTGAGCTAACCGCCGCCGGCGAAGGATAGCGACGAAAAATCCCTCCATACCACCGTTCAGGTGTGGTAGCACGCGTGCAGCACATCGCTCGATATCTCGGAGGTGCTCGGAGTCCGCCGTAGCGGAGAAGAGCCCAGGTGGCAGCGAATCATCGATACCGGCGCACTGCGAATCATCGGGGGTGCTGTACAGGTTCCCTGCTTTTCCAGGTACGAGCCACGCGCGAAGGCCGCGTGACATGGTGATCCCCTGAAGGCGAGGCAGCGGCACCAGCTCCGCCTTCCCGTCAGCAAGTACCGTCGCGAGCACTGCCTCATTCTCAATTGGGTTGAGCGTGCACGTCGCGTACACAACAGTTCCACCCTCTTTGGTCAGACTCAGGGCCTGTCGCAGGAGCGCCACCTGAGTCGGGTAAAACTCCATTGCCTTGAGCGGATGCCACAGTCTCCAGGAGAGGTGATCCCTGTTCATGCGGCCCTCACTGGAGCACGGCGCGTCGACCAGCACTCTGTCAAAGAGAAGGCCACCCGCTTCGGAAGCGGTGCGTGGGAATCGCGTGCCGTTGATTCGCGTCACCGCCACGGATGGAAACTGGTTCGCCACACGATGAAGCAGGGGAGGCGCGCGACTGTGCAATGCTTCATTGGCCACAATCGCACCTGCAGGGGGGGCCGCTAGATTCTCCATCGTCAAGTCAATCAGCTGCATGGTCTTACTTCCGGGCGAAGCGCACAGGTCGAGAATGGTGTCCGACCGCTGAGGAGCCAGCAGGTGGGCGGGAAGCATGCTTGACTCCGACTGGAAGCTCACGAGGCGCTCCTGGCCGAGTGCTTTCAGCAGCGCCCTGCTGCGGTCTACGTGGTGGAAGTATCCCGCCTCACCGGCGGCAGCCGTCGGAGATCCATGCTCCTCGAGCACGAAGGCCACACTCGCCGGGGGTAGCCACGTGAGGGGTCGGATGCCCGGAAGCCGTGAGAGAATCTCGTTCACCGCGGCACCCAGCATATGCGATCTGTGAACGCGGAAGCAAATGGGTGGTCGCTGGCGCATCGCGTCCACCAGGAGCCGCAGCTCGCGCTCCTCCCCGACGATGCCCTGCCGGAGAAAATAGCGCTGGAACGACGTTGGTGGTGCGATCAGTCCGTCACGTCCGCGCTGTATCGCACGCTGCACCGCCCGTGCCCGCCGTGCAACGGAGCCCTCACTCACAGTGACTACCTCCGTCTTGCCGCCCGCCGCCGGCGCATGATTGCCGAGCTCGGGCTGGTCATCTGCTCCGCGCGCGGGCGCGACTGGGTTCTCAAGCAGCGGCATCAGCCGTGGGGGCACGGTGCCCGGCGGCGCGTCGCGCAGTGCCGCGCTGATCGCCAGCAGCTCCGTGTCGGAGCGGCACGTGCCAAGGGCATCCGTCACCCATATCGGATCGAGCGTCACCTGCTCCTCCAGCGCGACGGTGAGGGCCACCTCCGCTAGGAGAGTATGCCGCCGCTTTCGGGCCTCCAGGAAGAGTACCGTCAAGCCGCTGTTCACCGCGCTCTGCCGCTGGGCCGCGCCCAGCCCACGTAAGCGATGCCCTACATCAAGGAAACGGCGAATCCCCCGCCGCAACGCCTCCCTGTCGCAGCCGCTTCTGCGCAACACCTCACCAAGGTCCGTCTTCGCCGCGCGGAAGGTGTCGTGCCATACAACGCGCGACGGCCGAATCATCGTCTCCTCCTCACAAGCACCCCCTCGGGGGGGGG
>PGOM01000007.1:471964-487855 GCA_002921335.1 Paratrypanosoma confusum | reverse complement strand
GTACCTGCTCCCCGGCACGGACGCACAAGAACACGCCTGTACCCCCGCTGACTCTCGCCCCCTCCCGCTGCCCCAAGCCCTCCTTCCAAACGGTAAGGGGCCAGCGGCAGTGGAAGCACTTCCCCCCAGGTGCGGTGAGCGTGCACCCACCCATGCCTCTCGAGTCCCCTTCTAGTCGCCGCCCACCGGTCCCCACATCCCCTGGGGGTGTCGCGTCCGTCATCGCGGGCCCGACTCGAACCACCGCAGCTCCGCTACCTCCGCCGTCTTCGTCATGAGCCACTTCCTAACGGGATAGCAGCAGGTTGGCTGAGCAGCGGCACCGACAGCGGCGGTAGCAGCAGCAGGAGTGGCGACGAGCCCCGCTCCTTTTGTACATACCTGGTCAATGAGCAGAGAGGGGCACCGTCTCAATGGGGTCGCCCCCCCCCCTCTCCCTCTACAAGCAAAGAGGAAGGGAGGAGAGGGGGCTGAAAATGCCGGCTTGCACAGCTGAGCGCGGCGAGAGCCTCACGGGCTCGGCACTCTCGTACAATTCACATACGATGACAATCACACAGCGCCCGAACTGGTCGACGGACACTGACACACAAATGACTTAACGAGGCCGTCCCTACCAGCTGTCAGCGCTGACCCACTCTCAGACGTTTCGCCTCCCTACTTTCCCCATTTTCTCCCTATGGCTTCTCCTCCGCCCCCGAGTGCCGCAGACGCTGCCAGCAACGACAGTCTTTTCCGTGGTCGTCTGGCCGCCCGCTTAGTCTTTCTTCTTCGACTCGCTCGCGTCGGCCTCCAGCTTCTCCCGGGCACCCAGTAGCTTTTTCTGCGCGTCCCGCACCTCTTTTCTGAGTTTTGCCCACTCTTCTGGGGACCCTGGTGCCTCCGCCAGAGACTCTAGCTTGTTGAGCTTGAGCACAGCTGAATCGATCGCCCGCTTCACGTCCTTGTGAACTTTCTTGTTGGCTTCCTTTACCTTAGCGAGCTCTGTGGCGAGGGACTTCGAGTCTGCCGCCACGTCTACCGCGGTTCCATCGGCATTTTTGCTTGCGGCGCCCTTTGCACTCGCGGTCAGCTCCTTGTTGGCGCGCTGGATTTCCTGAATCTCTGCGTCACGACGCTTCATCTTTGCCTTCAGCCTCTCATTCTCCTCCCTGAGTGCGGCAATAGTAGCGGCATCCCCTGCGGTTGACGCTGGAGACACGCTCCCTGTGACGTTTTTACCGATCCCCGACGCGCTCAGCAGCGGTGAGACTGCTGCCGCCGGCCCTGCAGTCCCCAGCGCCATGCCCCCAGGTAAGCCCGGGGTCTTCAGGTCCGCGTTCTGCCGACAGCCCCGGTACTCTCCGCTGATGGCCTCTGAGGCCTCCGAATCGGAAAGGTAGCTCGGAAGCTCCCCACCCCAGCTGTCTTCATCACTCTGCTCCTTGGCGTACGGGGCATCAACATCCACAACTTCGACTGGGTATCGCAGAAGCTCTGCGGAGGTCGACTTGGTGGGGTACGGCAGTGCACTAGGAAGCGCCTTGAAGTCAAGCTCCTTGACGGTGCAGGTGTCCTCCGTGAAGATGAAAAGATCAAACTTCGTCCCATGCGCCACCTCCTGGCGCGTGCCCTTGCGCATCATCCCCTCAGCGAAGACCATCACGGTGCCCTCGCTGAGGAACTCGATACTCGCTTCAGAGTTCCAGAAGGAGTCAATGCCATCAAGCTTCTTTTTTTTCGAGTTGAGCAGCTTCATGCGTACGTAGTTCTGCGGGCTGTTTAACACAGCGATCATCTTCCCCATCGTCGTCAGCGTCACTGAGAGCGGCTTGCCCTCCCACGTCCCGGAGAGCGACGTGCAGTTCCACTCACTCTGCTGCGAGGACATGGGTGTAATCTTCACCTCGTTGCTGTCGCAGTACACGGTGAGACGCCACGTGTCCGTGAACGGGTGCTCTGTGAAGGGAATAAACACATAGGACTCCCCGGCGTTCATGGTTGCCGACGCGGTAATGTAGCTGTTGCTTGAAAACACGTTGCTCGCCACAAACGTAGACCCCTGCGGGAGTGGGACGAAGGCACGCAAGTAGCGCTTCTCGGGTGCAAAGGAAGCGGTGAAGAGGCGGCCGTGCAGGCGCGGGCGGTTGTTGGGCCTCTCTTCCATGTCCTCATTCTGCATCAGCAGACGCTCCTCGTCGAGACTGTGGTACGACAGCACGAACACCACACGGCAGTTCTCCGCCGGTGCCAGGCGTATCTGCGAGTTACACCGCCACTCAAAGCCGTCGCCGCTGCGTCCGGTGAACTCCGTCCAGCTGCCGTCAAGGACCGTTTGAACCCAGCCCACCTGCTCTGGGATGGGTGAGAGCTCGATCTTCTTGTCGCCAAAGGCAGAGAGCGCGAACTCGGTCTGTCTGCCGCGCTGGCTGGTAAACGGCACTACGATGTATGGCGTCTCTCTCGCCTCTAAGGAGCAGTGGAGCACGTTTTCGCAGTTGGAGGTAAACTTGGCGATATCTACCATCTGGCCATGAAAGTCGAGCTGCTTGAGGCCCGTCTTTGCCAGCTCTGGGTCAGCGACAAAGATAGCGATGCCCATGTAGACAGTATTGTTCCGCTTCTTCTTCATCATGCGCGCCTCGTAGAGCGCGTCCTGGATTAGAAACGTGACGTTGGTGTCCTCCTGGACGTACAAGTAGAACTGCGGGTTCTCCATGAATGTCGAGAAAATCGGGCGCCCACCCGACGTTCCTGCCGTCCACTTGTCAACCACCGTCACGCCAAAGTACGGGAACGGGTTCGAGGTCTCCTGCGCTGTGGCACGACCGAACCCCTCCCGGATCGTGTTGTTTCCGAACGCACGTGCCAGGCCCTCCAGCAGTCGAAATTTCACCTCATCGTAATTCGGGTGTTCCTGCGCGATTTCGAGGTTGCTGGCGTTGCTGCAGCAGAGGTTGACGAGTGCGTAGGAAGCGAGAATTGGAATCTGGTGATCCCGCTCGCCCGCTGGGGAGAACAACACGTCGACCAGGAGATCGATCCCACCGATAGACGCTACACTGTCCTGCATGTCCGTGTCGCCGTGTGCGAGCCGCCCGATGCAGTTTGTTGCCGCCTTGATCAAAGTGACCACCTCTTGCGGCGTCGCGCGGATCGTCTCGAGCAACTTTGGAACGACGTCGAGGGCCTCGAAGATGCGCTTGGCCTCGGGATAAACATCAACGATGGCGGCCACGGCAGCACACGCCGCCTCCTGCACCTGCTGGTTCGGGTAGCCGTAAATCAAATCAATGAGCTCCTCGTACACCACTGGGGGAAGCTCCTTGCAGTTGTTCAGGCAGCCGCGGCACACTGCCTCCAATGCAACGCACGCTGCCTCTTTACAGCGCTCTTCTTTCACTAGTAGCAGGCGAGTCAGCGCCTGGACGCCATCAATGGACGTGAAGAGCTCACGTCCTAGGTCGTCGATCACGTTAGCTATGGTGTGCGCCGCGTTGGCCCGATAAAACGTGGATGCTGACTTGTCTACGTAGTGCACCAGTTTCTGGAGGCCCTCCATCTCACGGAAAGTGGCCTTGGACTCCACAAACAGCACACAGTGCGAGGTTAGATCGTCGAACGTCTCTGGCAAGTTCGCCATGATGCGAGAGAGCTCCGCCTGCACCTTCATCTTCGCCTTCTGATTGCCTGGCCGCATCTTCTTTGGCGAGCATCGGCGCTCCTCGTCATCCTGCTCGATTTGTCGGATCTGCAAGAACCCAGCACCTTCGCCCGGGCCCTTGTTGCGCAGCTCCTCCTCGAGGGATGCGATGTGCGACCTCATCTTTTCAATCATCGCCTCCATTTCTGCAAGACGCGTGTAGTCGATCGCATTGCGCACTGGCCGAAGGACTAGCTGCAGCGCCCGCTTACCAAATTCGATCGTTGACGTGGTCTCGTTGCACCACATGGCGCTGCCGGATACAGCTAGAACAAAGTGAACAAGGTTGCCGCCGCCGATGCTCGACTGAAGTAGGTACGTCAGCTTGCTGTCCTTGTAAGGCACGTGAATGCGGCGACCCTTGTTTTTCGCTTGCTCCACCAGTTTACTAACTACATTGCCCAGCGCGCTCAGGGACTTGTTGATATTGATAGCCTCTTTCAAGGCCTCGCCGGTCACTCCAGACTGCGCGATACGCTCGGAGCCGGCAAGGTCGATCAGGTTCAGCTGAGCACGAGAGCCCGGCAGCGACGGCTCGTCCCACTGAAGTCGGAGCATCAGAATCATGTGGCTGCGGGAGGACACAAGGTTCATCTCGGTCGCCGTCACCGAGCGCATCCGCGCTGCCTCGCCGTAGAGGCTCATGCAGTCATCGACTTGATGCACTGTTCTCCACGTCGCGTCTTTAGCAACATACTGTCCAGTGCGGTCCATGTGGATGTCTAGCTGCCTTCGCGCGTTGAGCAAGTCCTGGATCTTCTCCTGGTAGATCTGCACGAAGCTCATCTCACACGTCACCTGGGTGATTTCGGGGTTGGAGCTGAAGCGCTCGAACACAGCTCGGATGAGTCGGGGAATGAGCCCGCCGTTCTCCAGCGAGTACCGATCTCCCTCCATTGTGTGCGTCTTGCCACTCCCGGTCTGCCCATAGGCAAAAATGGATGCATTGTACCCACTGAACAGCGTGTTTACCACCTCGGGTCCAATGCGCTCGAAGACAGCACTTTGGGTAGTTTGCATGTCAAATACATAGTCAAAGCGCGTCTGAACCTCCGTCCCGTCATCCTTCTTGAGGATCAAGGAGTCCGGCTGGCGCGGATCCGCATGGCACCAAAGCTCTCCACCGCCTTCCTCCTTCTCGCGGGCATTGAGAGGACGAATACGGATGTACACCCGGGGACGGGAGACGGCTGCCTTGCTCATGCTTGGCGTGGCGTGCCACAAGAATACCGGAGTTCCAATATGGCCACACGAGCGACAGCCCGATTATGGGGCAGCCCGACTTCACGGAGGAGATGTGGTGGCTGCGGCGGGCCCACGTAGAACGACAGGGGCGTGTACTACCGCAACGTGCACGAGAAGCTTTACGCGGCGTCAGGTGTGAATACTGCTTCGGGGACCCCGTGGCAGCCCACGCACTCCAAGTCGATCAAAACCGTAGCAGTCAGGGCAGCAAATCACCCAAGCACTTTTATGAGGGGCTAGGTGGGACCGTGAGAGTGCAAAATCGTAAGAAGTCAGGTAATCGATTGGCCCGAGGAATAACAATGAGGCATTCCCAGTCATGTGAAAGTACAAGGCATGGCAGGCAGGATCAAAGAGAAGGTGGACGGGGGTGCCCAAGCCGAGCCAAAGGCAAAATAGCGACACTAAACCAAAAAAGTAATACAATTTGCGCGACACTCAATACTTGACCTTCATGTTTGAGGCATCCGGTGTGTTCACTACTTTGGTACGCATGGACAATACCGCCTGGTGTTTTCGGCATACGCCGAGCAGTTAGGGGCGGTGCGGATGTCGTGATCCAAGTTGTACTTGCAAATCTCGTGATGTAGCAACCGTGGCTCACTTGCTCCATCTTTTTGAGTGATACGCTCCAGCGCCGGATAGTCGTTCCCGGGGTGAGGCTGCCAAAATACCCCCAGCTCGCAGTGGGCACACCCGAACGCAGCTCGAAGCACTGAGCAATCTTGCAGCGACGAAAAGTGCAGTGCCTCTTCGGAGCACTGCATACCGGTTAAACTGCACACGTCGTCGCACGACTGGCCGAATACACTTCCAGCAATAAATTGAAGTCCGGGAAGTGTCCCGTTCCGCCGTCGTACATCCTCCTCAGCAAGCAGCTGAACGTACTCGTTGGGCGAGTGGCGCTGCAACCACACATGCGTTAACGGCGAAATGAGTTCGTCACCTCCCGCTAGCATTCCCCCAAATGGACCCTCTGCCGTTACCGCGGGTTTACCCTGCTGCGCCAGCAGGTAGTACTCGCTGCGTTTGTGGATGAACTCCTCGTACAGCTGCCACCAAGTCACATACGTGAAGCCGTAGTCCCTCTTTTCCCCACGCGAATTCGACATTGGCCTGCGACGGTTAAACCAGGGTTTGAACATGCCACGTAGGTGTATCGCGAGGAGCCCTTCTGAGAGCAGCGAGAGCCGTGGGTTCAGGTTCCGGCTAAACCTTTTCGAAATACTGTAAAAGTTAGATTTCAGGACACTCCGGATAAGCATTCCATCTCGGGCGTTCCCGCCGACGAAGCGCTGTGACCGCGGGGGGGTGCCCAGAAACAGGGCGTTGAACAGCTCCTCAAACACCACATGCGACGGGATTAGCGTCATCATCCCTGTTTGGAAATACGACTCGCGCTTTGAAGTAGTTTCCTTAGGTACCGCACCTGACTCCTGGGGCCCTCCTTTGGCATTGAATCCTACCGCCCCCACCACGTTTGGTCGCCCAAGTTGCGGCGTTGAGAACAGAGAATCCATCGACCAGATGGCAATCATATCGGCGTCCAAGAAGACTACCTTCTCGTACATGTAGAGGCCAAACATGTAGATCTTGTCAAAGGTATCGCTATATCGTCTGCCAGGAGAGAAAAACGCCAGCGACGGAACGTCGAACACGTGGTCGTATTCTCCCTCGGTCAGCAACCGCTTTTTAGAGTCACTTCCAACCCGACCTTGAGTCGTGATCGCGACAAGGTCGGCCAAGTGACTTTGCAAATACTGCGATGTTTGGCGCAGCGAGGCACCCAAGACCAGGGCACCATCGATGAACTCTTCATTCGAGAGAATCAGAAGGTAAGCAATGGGAGCAAATCGGTCTTTGTCACCGTGTTGGGTCCCAGTTGCTCCTTGTAACTCAAAATGCTGAGTATCACCATCAATCACTGCGGCCTTGTACGAAGTAAGGCGAGCGATGCGCTCTTCGTCAGTGAGGTCCGGGGTGAACAGCTCCCCTTCGTTGATCGTGCACTGCGAGTGCGGCACCGGGGGGTTGAGAGTTGTCACAACCAGCTCCGTCTTATCTTGAGAAAGTTGCGTCACTGAGACGATACCGCGGGGGGAAGGGGTGCACACGTTTCCAAGTGGTGCAAAGGTCGTTTTCGCTTTGCGACGTTCCACTTCCTCCCACTGAGAAACAGAAACGTTTTCACGCACGAAGCCCTGCGCCAGCAAGGCGTTCAGCTTCTCCTCCCGCCGCTGTTGGTGGGCACTGACGGAATCGACAGCGAAGGCCCCCGTCACCTCCTTGGAGATTCCAAACGTGTCGCTGACGCCCAGGCAGTGCCACAAAGGAGCTGAATGTCCTTCGAACAGAGACAGCAAGCTCCCTTTCTTTTGAAAACCAGTCCTTGGACGTACCAGGATTGGCGGAGGTGGCCCAGAGCTCGTGGTCACCTCATTAACCTCCGTGTCCACAGCCAAAAAGTTCAGCCATATGAGCATCAACCAAAGCCCCACGATCAATGTCAGTATTGCGTAGCGTTTTCTACGGCGACACAGCCATAGAAAGAGTACCATGGTACTGGCTGCTAAGGTCACGCGTAGCTCCTTTACCGCAGCAAGCCTCACCTATTCAGAAAGCAGTCTTTGCCTACAACGTTACGAAGCGGCTGAGGGTGGCGCCGAGTTTGGAGTGTGCTGCTAGCGTGCAGGGGAAGAGAGAGGGGGGAGAAATAGAAAAAGTCCAGAGGCAGGGATGAAGTGGCAGGCCAAATCGTCATGTGCTACGGACTCACGGCGCGTGAGCTACCACAAAGCGCTGCAGCCACTGCGCCGCCTCCTAGCGGCTAGTCTGCTACGGCGTAGGCAGCACACCGATGGCTGGGTGGCTCGCCGGGCCATGCGGACAATAAATCACTCAGAATGGACTCTCCCCATCTCCACCCCCACACACGTGAGGCCGCATCACACAAGCGCCGGGAGCATGGCCGCTCGACGAAGGCGTCGGTACTCCGCCCCAAAGTGGTCTAGGTACCACTTGTGGTGCATGCGAGCGCGTGGCAGCAGATTCGCCAGCACGTAAGCAGCAAAGCTCACCGCGGCAAGCGCGGGGGGGCTCCTGAGAAGTCGCAACGACGGCCTCAGCACCTCACTCGCACCGGTGGTCAGCGAGGCGCTCCTGATACTCGCCGTCGTGGCACAAACGACTGCACTGTATCCGATCCACTCTACCCATTCCCCAAGGAAGTTTGGACAGCTGACCCACTCAAAGTAACCGCCACTTGGGATCTTGTACGCACCACGTGGCTTTTGGTTACGCAGTCTCACAAGAGCGTAATCACTCGTCACGTTTACGTACATGCCCCACAAGAAGAGAACGACGCCAGCACAGCCCGTGGCGCTCCAGGTGGTCCACTGAGCGGAGGGTTCCTCACTCGTCGCACCAGAGAGAGCAAGGTTTGCTAAGAGCTGCAGCCTCCCATTGAATAGGCAATAAAAGAACGCCGCTGCGGTCACATGAACGGGAACAGGGGTCGGGCCACTTTGCGGAGCACTTGGCGACCGTAGATTACTGTTGAAGAACAGCACGAGGGGGTAGATGATCACTCGGTGAGTGTAGTGGACAATAAAAAGCACCGCTCCGAGACGAAATTGGCAGCATGCCTCAAACATCAGCAGTCCAATGCCCCAAGGTGACCCAGCTTTGCACTCGCCTCCGCTGGTGCACCGTGCGAGCTCAGCGGTGTATGCCCATGCGGAGGGACTCCCTAGCTGCCTTGCAGGGTACTCGTACGCTATAAAATACAGGAAAGAGAGCAGTGTAGGGGATTCCTGCACTATCCACGAGGCATAGGCTGGCACGACGAGCCGAACCGTAGTCTTCTTAGCGTGCTTTCCAAATGGCGCCGTGATGAACTGCAAGCCAATGAATGTCACGAGACCCAGAGCAAAATGAATCCAAGCATACTTTCGAAGGTGGTCCTCGGTTGCCTGAATCAGGGCTGCCGTACAGTGTAGGCAGGGGAACGCCCCAAGCAGTGACACAGCGAAGAACCACGGCGCTGAGAGCTGCATCGATGGCACGCAAATGCCCACCGTTAGACAAAGTCTGCACTGAATTTTATCAGTGGTCGCAGGACGTGTCGGTGCTGCAACGTGGGGGCCCTAGTCCTTTCCCTCCCAACGGCCCTTAACGCCAAGAGAGCAAACGTTAGAGAGGGTGGGGGGAATCTTCTCCCTGAGTCCTACTACCCTAGCCGCCCCCCCCCCCTCCTCAACAAGTCCCGCGACGTGAAACACCGTGTAGAGGGAGAGAGAGAAACGAACACAGTGTCATCAGCACGTGGTGGTGAGATGCATCGGGAAAGGACGCCAACCTACTCCCAACAGAGGCTCTGTTCACCATGGCCGCCAACTTATTAAGGGGCACGACGGACACTGCAGAAGGGGGCGGCCACGTGCCCAGAGAGGCGGAGGGGCGGGGGTGTGGGTGCGCTTCTCACAGGTAACGCGAGGCGCGCGAGAGTAAGTGCGGGGTGCTGCCTCTATGCACCTGGAAGTGAGGCCGGGAGACCTAAACAGTGCCTTCAGTCACCCCACCTGGCGCTTCTGCCGGGGACGCGCACTGCGGCGGTAGCTTGGGCGTTAGCACGTCCGCCGCAAGCCAGGCAACCGATTGGCTGACTTTTTCGTAGAGCAACAGGTAAGCCCTTGGGCATGCTTGGTGAGCCTCGTTGACAGCTTCCGAGTGCAGAGCGAACACTGCTTCGTCGTTAGCCATATACCACAGCAGATCAGCTGGCCCGTCTGAGCGTGGCATAGATGCATTGCCGTTGCTCGCCGTTGAGTCCGCTTTATTGTTGTACTCCCGCATTCGCTTGCGGCAAGTGGCGCTTCCCTCGTGGGCTGATGGCCTCCCGCTGCTAGCAGGTACAGTGAAGTGAGCTACATAGTGCCCAGTGTTCAGTCGCTCACCAAGGTGCAAAACGGTGGATACAAGACGGTAGCGTGTCTCGATGACCTCCAAAAGCGGTGGTACTTGCTCTGTGGGGACTTCCTCGTTATCTGGCGCTCGCGCGCGCGCAGGTAACGCCTCAGCACTCCACGTGCAGTACGGCCGGGCCAAGCAACCCTTATTGCCATCATAACAGCGTGCAGGAACGGAGCGCAGGGTAATCTCCTTCTGCAGCCTCACCGGCGTGCAATTCTTCGTCACATCCAAGCTGCCATTTAGCGGGTCGTACGTGGCAGTGAACCGCTTCAGTTGGGCAAAGAGCAGAGGAGGTGGGTCAGAGAAAAAGTAGCCAAACTGGTAGGTGCTATCGGCTGTTTTACATGAGTCACACACATAGTCGTCCAGCTTCTCTTGCTCGACGGTTTTCTCGATAAGCTGTTGCATCGTGCAAACTTCAGTTGCCGCGGTGCTGCGCTTTGGAGCCTCCTCCATACCCGACTCTAAGGACGGCAGCGTGGTAGTTGGAGTCGGTAGAGCAAGAGAGATGATGATGAACGGCTCCAAGGTCACGATCGTGTGGCCGCAGCTTTCTCCAGCGCAGCGGATTACGTTGAGCATATTTCCTTGAATCATCTGGTTAACCCAAATGCCTTCGTCTCCTCTGCAGGCTGAGCAGCACCCGCCTTCGATGCGACACACGTGTTGGTGCCGCTTTAGGAAAGCAACCGCCTCCTCCTCCAGCATGTCAATCACTGCAACGAGAAACTCGTGAGCATCCTGTTGGCCCCCATTGAAAAACGCCTCCGGTGAAAACAGGTTGGACACCGCATCCATGTCGATACCGTCGTCAATACTGTCTGAATCCACTAGCAGATCCAGGATATCCTTGAGCGCGCGGTGTAGCCGCAGCTTAGCCTGGTGGAGGTCTCTGCTGCTTAGCAAGACTGGGGCAGTGCTTGGAATATTGGTAGCACTGCGGAACTCCTCGTCACCTGTGCTGCGACAGCTCACCCTAGCGGTGGGCTTGAAGGATGAGCTACTTTTCAAAGAGTTGCTGTCTGCGGTGAGTGCTTTGCCGCTGACACTTTCGCCGTCGTCTTGTGCTGCGGTCTTCTCCGCCAGCTTCATTAGGACCGCGTCGCTGAGAAATTGCTGCAAAGATTTTGAAAAAATGGTGTTTCGAAGCAGCAAGGTGAGCACGCTGCATGCATAACAAGCATTACCGCTGTTGTAAAATCCGCTACAGTTTACCTGCTTCGGCTTGGGTTGCCTTCCTGACGCCACCACGCACCCTCTCCGCGCGGATGACCGTGAGGCAGGGATGACAGGCACCGAAAGTAAGTCAGTGTCATCGAACGAATCTGCCGCCTCGTCCTCCTCCGTCGGCGTGGTGGGGGGTGAACTTCCGAAGAACCTAGATGCACTGGACGGAAGTTCCGCGTCCGTCTCGAGGGCAACCAGCGCTGCGGTACGGCGCGATGGTTCAGTGGTGGTCCCTGAGGCAGAGGGGGCCAGATCAGCACTGCCCGCTGCGTCCGCGTGCACGTAAGGCGTCACATCATCTTCCATGCGCCCTACGACGGCACACGCCATCTCAACGTCATCGTGCCTGCCAGCAGTGCCGCTGTGGCTCCGGCTTCGGCTTCTCTGTAGGGCGCGTCCAGGGGAGAGGGGTAGGCTACCCTCGACGCCATCAGGCCCCTGCTTTCGCTTCGGGCCACCAATCCCCGGTGCTGCTGAGGCGGAAGTGCGGCCTGTGGCGTGGCTGTCCCGAAGCACCTCAGCGCCTGGGGTCTGCGCAAAAGCCAAGGAGGTTGCCACCTTTTCACGGTCCGTCGTGTGAATCAAGGCCGGAGTCAGCGACAGTGGTGAGCGACTACTACACAGAGGCGGCATTGCCGGCCGATCCAACGATAAGGGCGAGAAGCGCTCCGGTTTCGTTCTCCGAGGTATTATCCCAGTGCTGGGCGCCTGGTGGGACCCGAGGGAGCGTGGCGATACCACAGCTCGCAGCTGCGGGGAAATCCCACTGCTCCGAACCGCTGTAGCGTCATCCTTTGCCAGTTGGTCAATGGCCGCGGGCGTTACGCACACCTCGAACCTGTTTGAGTGCTTTATCAACTCAGAATCCATCCCGGCTAAGGCAACACCACCTTCCGTGTCCATTTCGCGAAGTGCACCAAGGTTTTGTCGTGAAGGCTCTCCGTCTCTTCCGGGACGCGCAACATCTACCAAATCTTGGGCAGGTGGCTTTGCTAGAGGAGGTGCGCCATCCGTTTTGCATTCGCGCGCAGTAGCGGCCAGGCACGCCTCTTCAAGGGTGGTTCGCTTAATATCCGGCTTACATTCAGCGGGCCCCGTTGCCTTTGCTGTGGCTGGCGCTCGCAATGGCATGCCGTGCATTGAGATGCCCTTCGGGCTGGATAAGTCACGTCCTGAGACTGCATCTGAGGATGCAGACCGGTTTCGCTTTTTCTCCGCACCGAGAAGTCGATCCCGGGGGGCCCCGGTAGCTGACTTCCTCGGGGAGTCCCCCAAGGGCAGTTTGCGTGGCGGAGTGATCGCTTCCATGACACGCGCCATTAAAACTGCGCTGGTTTTCTGAGGGGATGTCGTCAAAGCCAGCTGTGGGGGCCCCCGCTGGGGTGAAACGGAGGCGTCAAGAACCCGGCGCCAGTCCTGCGCACTTTCACCACGCTCCGCCACGCCATGTTTGCCCCGTGAATGTTGGCCCACAAATTTCTGCGACACAGTTAGCGATGGCACCGACGATGTAGATACCGGTGAGCGGTTATCATCGCCGCTACTTACCTCGCGATCACCCCGGCACCACTCTACGCCGCCAACCCCGCTGTGTGACGCGTGGGGCGGAGGCGGCGTCGAACTTCGGTGCCACTTCGGCTCGCTTTGTGGACCGTCTATGCTGGAAGATGGCCTCATGGCGGAGCGTCGCACAGACGAGGATGTGGCTGCTTCCGCCTCCACCTGCACGGCATCCTGTGTGTTAAGCTCCCCCAACCACCCTATGGGGTTCTCGTGGGGTTGCGCGTGCGTGGCCCCCGTTGAAGCTGAGGTGGTGTGCGAATCCCGGGGGAAACAGGGAGGCCGCGCAACGTTGTCGACTGATACATTGGCATCACGTCTTGTGGGCTTCACTCGCTCCCCTGGTTGCGCCGCGGACAACTTGTGACGCCTGTCACGCAGCACTTCCACGTGTTGCGATTGAGGAAACGCAACATCGTCACGCAGATACCCCGGTGAGCCGACTTCCTCCTCTTGCTGCCTGCGCCGCTCCGCTTCGAGTGCACGACGGCCTCCTCTCATAACTCCCTATTGGCTGCTACTACGTTGACTCCACCTGCGCGTAGGCAGGCCCGTACTCGGACACTCCTGCTCTCCTACTCACCAACCGCCCCGTTCTCCGCGTACCCCGAGCAGCTGTTGCGAACCGAGCACCGAGTTACGTGGGCACTAATCAGCGGAGCCCAGCGGCATGTGCTCGTTCAGGACACCTTTAGTGCACCACATAGAGCCGTAGATATTAACAAGCCCCCTTTTCCGCCCTTGGTGCAGCCCAGTTGTCGTCGATGGCTCGTGCAGCAGCAGCAAAAGACTGGCGTGCAAAATTAGAGAGAGGATGTGGAGGGACATCTAACTCCACCCCCTCCCGCCTACACACACTCCGCTACTTTCATCACGCTTCCCTCCGCTACGCAATACTTGAAGCCAATAAACCTACAACACACCAGACCGCCATGCCTCACCCGCTCATCCTTGGATAACGATCACGATACTCATTTCGGGGTGCCGTGGTCGACACAAGCTGCACCCACTCTACATGGATCTATCGGCGATGTAGCGAGGAGCGCGTCAAGCTGGGGAAAGCAGTTGATTCCACAAAGAGAAGAAAAGTCAAGCGAATTATGAAAGGGACCGCGCGGCTTTGCGCTCTCTAGTAAGCCCGGCAACTGCGTCGAGGGTGACGCGCAGAAAGACGGAAAAATGCCACGTGGGTCTGCGATGCCTCCACGAGTCCGTTCGAGTGGCGGAGGGCATATGACAATCACAAGTATTGGTCGCTGTTGTGCACTGGGCTGTCATGCGAATTTCGCACGGCCGTCTCACTGGGTGGCACCTGTCCTCCCACCCTTTGCGCATCGCGATCACCGTCGTAATGGTCCTCCTCCGTGAAAATGGTGTTCATCTGCAAATTCAGGCGCTGCAGTTCCGGCGGGATATCATACGGCACTGCATTGTTTCTAATGCGCTTGAAATAGTGGGCGTAGCTTAGCACGTTAAGCAGTTCCTCAGCAGAGCTGGCTCGTGCGTCAGAGCAGCATAGCATTACTGCCTTGGCGTTCCCGCCGAGAGCGTCCCTCAGCGCCTGTACGAGCTTGTGATCGTTATGTGGCAGGTCCTCGAACAACGGCAAATCTATCTGTGATTCTCCCGAGCGCCGCGGTGGCCACGACACGTGGGACCTCGAACGCGACCCATTCAGCAGCTCGGCAGTGGTCACTGATGGATGAAGTTGCGACGCTCGGCTGCGAGAGAGGGCCTGCCCAGCGGAGCAACCCGCAGATGCAGCCGTGAGCGCATCGCATAGCGCGCTGATTGATGCATTCGCCCAACTCTGCTGGGGTGTGGCTATACCTCCCTCGTATTGCCCACACAGATCGGCGAACACCGCTGTAGCGCGACGGTAGTGGCCACGGGTGTTAAAGTTCTCCACGACTAGGGTGCAGATCGTGTGGCTGCACGAGGGCTCACGAAAGAGCGCGGAGTCCGCGGATTTCAGCGTGGACTGCCGCTTGCGCCACCGACCCGCCCGCACTAGGGCTGCATCCAGTACATCTAGCAGGTCGCTCGCCGACTGCACCTGAACTGCAGCTAAGGCAGCAAAAGAATTGCCGTACACACCAGATGACGCCGCCCCGAGCGACACGACAGGTCCGCATTGCCACTGCTGCTGCTCGACGAGGTCGAGCACCTGATCCTGGACCAGCTCCGCGACGCTGCACCGAATACTAAAGTGAGTCACCTCAAGCGTTTCCAGCAAGCCGAAAAGCGAGGCGGCGAATAGTGATAGAACACCCTGGGTCGTAGTGTGCCCCACGGCGCTATCCCGGACCACGCCAGCAGCCCCTCGCGAATGTCGAGCACCATGTAATACCTCCGTTTTCCCGCTGCCACTTGGACCGAACGAGAAAACAACTAAGTTCGTCCCCGACAACACGTCAGACGCCATATTTGGGATTCCCAACGCCTCGCACAGCTCCGAGTCAGAGAGCTGGCCACTCTGGTATGCCAGGTCGACTGTGAAGCTTCGGCGCCGATCCACGGCGACAACCGTACAATCATCTGCCAGTGCGACAGGACAGGCGCCCGCGGCCATGGAAGTGGTAGCCACACCACGCTCGCGCTCATGACCATGTACCGAGCTGCATGTCGAAGAGAGCCGAAACGCTGCCCTGTTGAATCCTTGCAACTCTGCCAAAGTATTTTCGTATTTCCGCTGAAGCAGCTGAGTGCGGGCAAAGTCTGCCGCGGTTTCTCGCAATGACGCCTCTGCCTCATCGTGCTGCTGGTCGAGCCTCGCCGCGCGTTCTTCGGCAGCGGCGAACTCAATCCTAGCACGCTCCAGTGCGGTATGTGCAGCTTGTCTATCCGCTCGCAAGTCTTTCAACGCTGTCATCTGGCGCTGCACGGAGAGCTCGAGGCGCTCCGCCTGGGCGGCAACCACCACCAGTTGCTGCTCAGCAGCCTGATACATACCCTTTACTCTTGCTTATTCCAGAGTGAAAAAGTAACCAGTGTGCTGAGCTTGGACAGGGC
Source organism: Paratrypanosoma confusum (assembly GCA_002921335.1). NCBI lineage: Eukaryota > Euglenozoa > Kinetoplastea > Trypanosomatida > Trypanosomatidae > Paratrypanosoma > Paratrypanosoma confusum. The sequence continues at coordinate 472,158 of PGOM01000007.1, read as the reverse complement.
TGCGAGGGAATATTTGAAATGAGTGTGTGAGAAGCCTCTGTGATGAGAAACCTACCATGCACTTGGCACTAGCTCGGCTCAGGATTCTCGACCTACTCTCACTTGGACGGCATTAGCCTACAGCTGAGTAGTACCGATGCCCCCGGTCAGTGATAGCACTGCACACACAACAGAGGCGAATGGGGGGGGGGGGG
>PGOM01000007.1:426454-449917 GCA_002921335.1 Paratrypanosoma confusum | reverse complement strand
CCCCCCCACACACACCTCTCTTCCTTCCCCAACCCACTCGATCCCGCTACACATACGTGGGCGCGCTTACGCCGCACCGTATGCCAAGAGAGAGCAGCAGAGGGGCGACGGTCCTCGCTGTTCCCTCGTGAAGTTCACCCGCTTGGCCCACTACATCCAGTGCCAAGATAAGGAGAGTAAATGCGAAGGACAGCAACGATGCGACTAACTTCACCTCTCCACTCGTTCCTCGTCGGCCAGAGGAGCCGAAAGGTCATTGCTTAGCCGTGCCGCTGCGTTCCCCCAAGTGGGTCACCGGTGGCTGAGGCCGCAGTCAAACTCCTACGACTCACGCCCTCCAAAAAATAAAAAATTGATCCCTAGGGCGCTAGGCGTGCCGGCTCCACCACCGGCCGACGAACTTCTACCTGAGCGGCTGCAACACCTCCCTTCCCCGACCACACTCCCATGCGGGGCACCCAGGCTATGCTTCGATCTTCCATGTTTCCCCGCATTTCAGGCACTTGGCCAACACGGAGAGGTTATCGTGGGATTGGACAGAGTACTTGTTGATGGTCGCCTCCTTGGCGTTGCAGTTCGGGCAAGTGTATAACGTGGAGAAGTTCTCTAGCGCGCTGCCATCCAGAGTGGGGGAGACGGGGACCTCCGGCTCAGCGGCCGCGGGGAGCGATGGGCGACCCAGCAAGTGGGAGTCCTTCCCTATGAGCGCCATGGGGTCGCTGGAGTGCTTCAGGAGCTCAGTCACAGACACTTCGCCGCGCAGCAACAGGCGCCGCAGTGACGAATTGGCGGGATTCTGCAGGGCCGAGAAGATCGACAGCCGCACATCCTCGTTTTGGTCTTCCAGTGCATCTTCGATGATCTTCGCGACGATGGCGGCGTCGCTCTCCGAGGTGGAGTCGGTGATCTCCTCCTCCGTGAAGAAGCTCTCGATCTGAACCCCCACAGCGCCGAGCGTGGCCATCACCTGGACTGGCTCGCCGTCGATGACGGAGTCGATAGAGGCAAGATCGATCTCGCTCTCGCGTGCGAGGGAAGACTTCCGCTCACACGGAAGCTGCTGGAACCAGAAGTTCAGAATCGCAGTCGCAAGCGTCTGAACTCGCACGTAAGGTGACCGCATCAGCTTTCCCACTGAGACCCCGATCTTGATGATCGCCAGTTGTTCGTAGGTCACGGTGACGCGAGCAAGGACGGCAAGCTGCTCAAGGAGCTCCTCCTCGCAGTCGCGCAGGAGTGCTGCGGTAATACGGCACTCGCACTCCCGCAGCATCTCGTCGGTGGCGGGCTCTTTTTGTCGAGCCCCGCCGCTGGCAGCCGGCTCCCCATCGCTACCGCTGAGGGGCACCACGTCGCCACGGCCGTCCCTCGCTTCAACGCTGACGCCCTTCTCACGCCGCGAGCGGCTTGTCCCAGAGCCGTTTTCGCCCTGTGCTTCGCGATCTCGCCGGAGCGGTGCCTCGTCTCCGTCACTGGCGCCTTTCATCCCTGCGGCACTGTGGCTGGGGGTCCTTTTCCGCTCATGGCGTCGAGCTGTCCTAGCCCCATCTTCGTCATCACCCCCGTGGGAGTCACGGGACTTCTTCTTCTTCTCGCGCTTCCGATCCTTCTTCAACGACCTACTCCCCCGGCGTGCCCGGTGAGTGCTGTCGTTGTCGTCATCTTCGGAGGAGGAGAGGGATGCGCGCGCGCGTTTCTCATGCTTGGATTCGGACTGACGCTTCCCCTTGCCCTGCGCCGGGGGCTGCTCGCTAGTTCCTTCGGCGGCATCAGCGTGGCCACTTGCCGCCGTTGCTCCAGCCCTCTGGGACTCCAGGATCTGCAGCGCCTCTGCCACGGCTGACAGACAGATTTCATCGTCGGGGTGCAGTAGCGGCTTTTGGTCGTCCCTGTCCGGGTCGAACACCATCACCTCCTGAGCATCGCCGCTACTCGCAAAGGCAATGGACGACGACGAAGAGGGGAAGCACAGGACGCACGTATCGCGACCTGGCGGAAGCTCCACTTCGTAGCTCTCTGGATCCAGCACCATCCCCGGCCACCACGGGTAGTCCGGCTGCTTCAGCCATACTAGAGAGTTGTACGGAAGCACAGAACCGGCCATGTCGTCGGGTAAGCGTGTTCTTGAATCGCCGCCGCCTGCCAAGCCCCCTCCGCGGCTCAAGTGCATTGCGCGTCACCACACGTCCCCCCTCACCCACCTCCCCGCAAGCGTCTCGACTCTTCGGCTACTCAGACATGCGGATGGAGCACCGGCAGTGAATGAGCGATTCGCAAGGCCATGCTGACGCCAGGCTCAGCTGACCATTCACCGTAGCATCCTGCCCATTCTTCCCTCCCTTCCTCCCCCCCCTCTCATGCTAGCCATCAGCGTTAGCCGAGGGATACGGGGTCGAGTGCTTCGCCGCATCGACCAAGCATCGATTTCGTCCCTCACTGCCGCCTCCCTCCGCTTGCCTGGGAGATGCCCGCGCAGGCCGCACCGCTAATTCCCCGGGGTCATTGACCGTGGCCGACCCTTCCGCGCCGACCACCTTCTCCACCGCCCCGCCCGTTCTTCTCCCATCCACCCCCCTCCGCTCCACGGCTCACCGTGTACCATAGAATTCCCACAACGCCACATCGCAAGCATTGGCCGCTCACCTCTCTCGCACCGTCCTCCATGCTTCTTGCCACACCGCCCCTTGACTAACCACCCCCTGTCACTAATTCACAAGCCACTCACGCGGGTTGTACCCATTGGTGTCTTTCTGCATTCTCCATGCCACAGCGCTTCTCGTTCGCGGCCACACTCAACAGCAGATCTTGTAATGGCCTCAATGAAGCTTCCTGTGGTGACAGTTGGCAAATGCCTCTCTCCTGTCATCGCTCACATGGGGCCCCCGGGTGCCGCAGCGAGCGGACTCTGTGAGCGGATGGACTTCAAGGCGCGTAAAGCATTCGTGACAGTTAGCCTATTCAGTGGTCCAGGTGAACTTACACTCGAGGCAGGTGATGAACTTGGTCGTCGGCTCATCGGCAGAGCGGGTCTGCTGCTCGTAGAAGGTGCAGTTGTTCTTCTCGCATGATGGGCACTTGAAGAGGGAGGTGACGGAAAGAAAGGCCATCTTCGCCCTTTCCTGTTCGTCAAGCTTTCGGGTGATCCGCTCCTCCTCTAGACGCTTCTCATCTGCCGTTTGCAAGGCTGACGCGGGCATAGCGAGGAATTGCTTCCCACCAATGGCACCCGATACGAGGTCGTAGCGAAGCTGCGACATGCCCGGCTTCATCAAGTACTGCAGAAGCAGTTTGCGGTCGTCGGGGGCAGTGATTTCCGCAGCAAGCTGCTGGGAAACACGGTCAAGGTGCTCCGGCGTCACCCCGTGAAACTGTGGGTCCGATGGGTTGTCCAGAAGGCGCCGAACAATAGAGAAGAAGCGCAGTGTTGATTCGCGCTCGGGGCCCCTCTCTGTGGGGCCAAAGCTACGCGCCACCCCACCAGCCATGGTGGGGCTTGCTGCCCCCATTTCTATATCCCCTGGGGCAGCAGCGGTGATGGTTTCCTTGGAAAGTCGCAGGTCGTGATGCCGCTTAATGGCGTCGAACGTCTCCTTCGGTAGAGCTCGGGCCCACGACGCGATAACCGCCCGTGCCAGCGGCCAGAGCTTTGAGAGAGATGCTTTCCCCAGAATGTTCCCCACTGCTACGCCAATCTTCGTGCTCTTCAGCTGCTCTCGGTATACGAAGACGCTATCGAGCTTGCACAGGGCCGCCCGCAGAGAAGGTACGTCCTCGGCGTCAACGGCTGTTTGAATCTCCGACGCCAGTGCGCGGCATTGGTCGCTCGTCAGGTCGATGCCCACGGGGTTCCGCCGGTTGGCGGCACCACGGGCGTCACCGACGGTGTCCCAGTCATCTCCCTCACGGGGGCGCTTCACCGCGTCCGAGGTTTTCCGACGGTCACCCAGTCCGCTCATGCGGTTACTAGGCTCCGCGGCTCCCGCCACACTCGTCATCAACTTTCCGGGCGCAAGGTCATACTTGATCGGGTTTGCCATGCTGTCGGCTGCGGCACGCCGCACTGCCTCGCGCCGGTCCGGGTCTGTCGTCACCGCCTTTTCTGACGAGGTCTCGAAGTAGGTGATGTTCGCCGTCGCCACGTTGAAGCTTTCAAAGCTTTCCTCCGTTACTTCACCGGAGTAAAAGAGCACGGTAAGGTTGTGCTGCGGCTGCCGCTCGATGCCGCGCTCTTGCATCTCCTCCGTGCTCAGCACGCGGGCCGGCCACCAGTCGTAGGGCTCCATCTTGACCCACACTCGGTCCCCAGGCTGAAACGCCGGGGACGGCCCGGTGGCGAGTGTTGCCATGTGGGAGAGAGGTGCCTTTTGGACAGGAGTGGTGCTTCGACGCGCGACCTACGGCCAGAGCCTTTCGTCTTCCACTTCGTTTGTTCCTTCCTTCTCCCTTGCCCTCCGCTCAATGCGACACGCCTATCCACCGAAGGGGAGGCACACCGCTCACACGCCTCCTGGTGGGGTGGGACAGCCAGTCGCAAGCGAGGGATGCGCCATTCAGAATGGCGCGCGTCATTGCGCGGCCCTTGCTGCCGGTTTTCGCGCACAGGAAGCCATCGCACTCTCTCTTTACCGCCCATTGAAGCGTGAGCCTCAAGCGCACCGCCGTTGCGGCTGCCACCAGCCACCGCGTAGCCTGGTGGTGATCTACCCACGATCAACCGGGGTAGATCGGCAGTGCAGGGAGCCCGCAGGGAGCCACAGGGGAGGGCTGCTGCATTCTCCAAGGACCTTCCCATTCTTCTCTCCCCAATTCACGCCCCCATCGCCGCCGCCCCAGTAACGCTGCGGCCGCCAGCTGTACAGGACACGTGAACGCACACCACCGCAAGAGCTCAACGTACACCTACGTCTCTCGCTCTAGCCACGTGCCAACGGAGATACACCACGGATGCAAACCCCCCCTCCCCACCCCCACCTCCTGATTACCCTTCCTTCACCCGTAGCATGCTACAACCTTCCGAAGCCGCCCGAGCACTTCTCAGGTGGCGTACTGGAAGTGTGCCATGCGCTTCCGCGTGCGCCGAGTGAATCAAAAGCCGGGGGGCTGGCCACGTGCCCGTACATCCCCCCGTCGATATCCATGTCCACCAGCTGCACCACCCCCAGCGCACCCCGCAACACGCTTACCTTCTGCAGCACCACACACGCTATCCTCACCCCATCATCCCGGAATCACGGTGTGCGACCGCGGAGTTGCTATCATGGTGAGGGATCAACAGTCGCGAACGTCATGCTCTCGTCACCATCAACATCTCCCAAGCGCCAACGTGCACTTCGTAGTAGCTGTGCGGCACCTGCCATGCCCTACCACCGTGCCCCGTCATCATCTCACCATCCCTTCCTCCATTCCATCCCATTCCTCAGTGCAGCAGATGTTTCACTGCATGCCCCCAATCACCCTCATTCCATTCGCCGGTTGTTTGACGTGCTTCAGATCTCTCTGAGCGCCGCACCACGCGCACCTAATAGTTTGGGTTCACCTTGGTGGTGAGGCCCAGCACAAGCGGCGAGTCCGGGGCAATTGGTGGGAAGATGCTGGTTCGACCAATCAGGGTGAAGATGATAAAGAGGAAAAGCGCTTGGGTGAAAAAGCGCGCGTCCACAACGAAGTTTTTCATCCCGTAGCCCTTGAAGTACGCACCAGTCGAAAGGAACCTCAACTCGTCAAAGAAACGCACGACGCGGTAGTGCATCAGGAACCGCTGGGCGCGAAGGAACTGGCGGGTGGTCGCATGGGCCGCGTCGGTTCCAGCCGCTTCGTGGGCCTGAATCATCGAGAGGACGTTGGCGTCAGCCTTGGAGATCTTGCTGGCCGACTTGGTCTCGATCCGGTGGGCCATGTTCACCACCGGCCGTACCACACTCTGGGTCAGCGATGCGAACTTCGAGGCCATGGGAATGCTTCGGCTGGTAGGCGGAGGTGCAAAAGCTGCGTACCGGGGGCACGGGCTCGGAGTGTGCGATTACGCTCGGCGAGGATTCAAGCTTCAGACAGTCCCGCAGTGGAGCTTCACACCCCCACTCTCCGCTCCTCCATCCTCCCTCCACTTCACCATCACAACTAGCAACGAGGACAGCAGCCAGTCTTGGGGAGTGCAGGTACTCGCATTCAGCAGCAGAACCAATGATGTCTCTTCGCTAAGCGCGATGTTTGCTGCACCTCCACCTGCCTCACAAAATAACCATGCACCACAACCTCGCGCGTGGTTTCTGCCTCAGCGGTGCGAAAGGTCTCAGAGAGGAGTGTTGACTCGCACGCCATGCAACGTGGCACTCTCCATTTCCTCGAACACACGCAGCTCGTGACACCTGATCCACCAAAAAATGCCACTAACAAATCTCAGTGTTCGGTCGGAGCTTCAGGTGGAAACAGATGGGAAGGTGAGAGAGAGAAGCTAGGGATGGACCGCAGCAGGACCAGAGTTGTTTTTTTTTTCGAGAGGGGGAGAGGGGGTTGAGAAGAGAAATGAGAACTACGAATGATGGCAGTGGCCGAGACCCCAAAACACATCATGGCCACTAACGTCATACAGAAAAAAGCGGCGGAACGCGGCGGAGCACCAACCTCTGGCCGAGAGGTTGATGCTGCACACTCTCCAACTTTTCCAGCCCCTACCTACGAGCATGCCCCCCCCCCTTCCCACACCCTCCTCCCCGTTCTTTTCTGGAGCTCACCTGGACCTCAGCTGAATCGCTCTGGTGCAGCAGCGCGTCCAGAGTAGCCGCAGGATTTTCATTGGTTTTTGGCCCGACCTGCACTAGGGGAAGGAGTGGAAAAAGATCCACCAATATCTGCTCGGAGAACCAGGCGCTGGGCAGGAGTATTTCAGAGGAAAACGAGGTTTGAGTGAAGCAGCCAAAGATCGCTGCGGAATTAGTTGGCACTGAGACGCTGCGTCAGCTGGCGCTTGCGCTGCTTCGACTCGCGGAGTCCCTCATTGTCAAATTCCTCCTGCAGCTTCGTCACCATCCCGATTCCTTTCGTGCGCCCCTCACGGAAGATGAGCCGCTGCCCCAGTTTCATAAATTCCGGGCGATAGAGAAAGTGAAAGCGGACCAGAGAGCGGTCCCCGGTGCGCAGTACTGTCTGCGCAACGTACATAATGCGTGCGGCTTGGCGCACGGTAGTGCTGTGAATCACTGGCTCGTAGTTGATCGTGATGGTGGTCGAGTGGTACAGGATAGTGATCTCTGCCTCGAACTGCCAAAAGGCTTTTGGTGGGTGCAGCATGGAGGCCAAAATATTGCCCTTGCGAATCGCGCTGCGCTTCACCTTCTTTAGACAAATCGCTGTGTCGTTGCCAGCTTCCACCTCGTCCACTTCCACACCCTTCACGTGGATAGAGCGGATCTGGACGGGCCGGTACGCCCCGAGCCCATCTGGACCGATGAGCACCGTGTCGTTTGGGCGGAATGACCCTTGAGCAACGACGCCGCCAACCACGGTACCCACACCGGCTACAAAGAATGTGCTGTCGATCACCAGCTCTGCCGGCAGCGCACGCATCTCCCTCCAATCCTTGCGCACCGGGAGGAGGTTAATGAGCTGCAGCAGCTCCGCGATTCCCGTCCCTTGCACATTACTGACCTCAAAAAGCGGCGCGATCCGGTCGTGCCGGAGGTTTTTGGCGCAGACGATCACGTCATCAACTTTGCGCACCGGGTACGGGAGTTTCCGAACCATCTGCATCTTCATCAGCTTCGTGATGTTCGCCAGCACCTCTTTCCGCACGGGGTCAGGCGTGGCATCGATGCGAGTCACCACAATGAAGAAGGGTAGCTTCAGCGCGAGGCACAGCGCGAGGTGCTCCTTCGTCATTCGCTGGATCCCGTTGTTCGCACTGATGACAATGCAGGCGTAGTCTGGCATGTTGCGCGTCATTCCAAGCACTGTCGTCTTCAGGTATTTCTCGTGGCCGGCAAGGTCATACAGTGTCACGATCTTTGCGCTGCGTGAGGACAGCTCCTGTGGCGGCAGCTGCCGCTGCCGCACGGTCGCCAGAGCCGCGCTCCCACCTTTGCCCTCGGTCTGTGCGGCCTCGAGGGTGCTGGGCGCGCCTGCCGACGTGGTCACACACTCTCTATGAGCATAGTTCACCACGTTGCCCATGCTGTCAAAGCCTAGGTGGTTTTCGCTAACACTTGACGTGCGCCCGGTGTCCAGCTCGTGTTTGTGATTGAAGATGAATGCCCGAGCCAATCCACGGCCGTCGTCGCGGCATCCCCTCGTGAGCACCGACGTCAGCGTCGACTTCCCGCTGTCCACGTTGCCGCACATGGCAATGCGAAGCTCGATGTGCCGATTAACCGCCTCTCTTCTCACGAGGTACTCCATTGCTATCAGCTTGCCGTGATCGTTCACGATCTCGCGCGGAGCTGGCAAGAGAGGCTGAAGTCCACAGCTGAGTGAGCCGGTTGCCATACTCTCCAGCAGGGCCACGCTGGCCTCGTACCCGACCTTGGTGTCGCTCGCAATTAGTTGAAAACACTCCCCCTGGCCATCATCCACCTTCTTGAGGAGAGCTTCCTCGCTGAGCTCTTCCCCACCCGGCATCTGCTGCGCCATGGCGGCACCCGGGGCCCCGGAAGACGACCCTTCGTCAATGGCGGGTGCCTTGGATGGTTCTTTGCCGCACGGGTCGACATGGTAGGCCACCGTCACGGAGGTTCCCACTGCATTTTCTGAGGGTCCTCGAGGAGCTCCGCTTGCGTGGGATGGTGGTTCGCACTGCGCTGACGGGGACTCACTAGCTCCAGGGCGCTTCAGCGCCACCCCGGCGGTGGGGCTGCTCAAGTTGCACGCCTCTGGCGATTCAATCTTCTTTTGGAGGCTTTTGACGAGGGCCGACTGCTTCTCCATCAGCGAATGGGCCCCGCTCTTGGCATTGAGGGCCTGAACAATAAGCGTGCTCACGTGTGGCGTGGCCGTCTCACCCTCACCGTTTGCCGGAAGTGTCTCCGAAAGCTGGCGTAGCTTTAGGAAAGTAAGCTTGCTGGCCTCACACATGCCATCCCAGAAAACAGCGATGACCAGAACGCACCCGTACCACTTGGCGTACGGCAAACCTCGATCCGATCGCTGAGGGGCGATAAGGCCTTCTACATGGTGAGGGAAGGCACTCTCATCATCGCAAATGAGTGCCGTGTCTTTCAGCAGGAGCTTCGGGTCTGTTCTGCACACTTCCGCAACCCACTCTCCTAGCACCTTCGTTTCTGTGGTGCAGAGCACGAGACACTGCTTCCGTGCGCCGCCCCCTGCATCTTCAGCAGGACTACACTGGCCGCTCATCTCGACCGTGTGACAGAGGTCAAACCGCCACGGTGTCTTCTCTTTTTCTTTCTGCGCAGCAAATTCGTTGGTGTGACTCGAACTTCCTCGCTGCGGTCCAGCGCGCTCAAGAGGTTCTTGCTATCGTGGAGTGAGACGGTGCACCATGTGGCGCACGGGAGCGATCACAGGTTGCATGAGCGGCGAAGGAACCAGGTGGGGTTTTGTCTCCGATCGAGCGTACCGATCGGCCCAGTGTGAGCAGGGCAGGGCAGGATTCGGCAGCAGCCACCCGGCGAGGACGTCCCCAGCCGAGCGGCTGTGCGGAGATGATGAGCACACCCACGCCTATCTCTCTCCCTCTCTCTTTCTCTCTCTGTTTTTTCTTTCTCCCCAGCCCATTGGACTGGGCGCCACTGCACGCTTGAAAGCGCATGGACGCCCGTGGCTGCCTCCTTCTCTCGCCCACACCATGAAAACGCAGAAACGGGGTGGACCTCGCTCACCCCGATGCACTCAGTCTAGGTGCGCAGCTGTCTGCTCCGCCATCACACCTCCTTCCCTCCGCTACTTCGGGCGTTTCATAGCCCTCTCTCGTCTACCCCTTCCTCCCGTCTCTCCGTCCAGTTTGCACTGCTTCGCACGGAATCCGCAGCCCACCGCTTCGTCTTTACCGTCCCAAAAGACGTGGCCGTCAATTCGCTACGACACCCTCCGAAGCGGGGACGGTTAGAAAACGGCACATGTGTCAGCTAAAAACACTATTTAGCACAGCTCTCTGGATCGTATCGTTGCACATCTAGCCGATCGATCATAACGAACGCACTTCTGTAATAGCGTGCGTGTGTTCGCATGTGAGTGGGCGGCTGTGAAGCGGGGGCGGGCCGCTGCACCAGCCTTTACGCTCCATTCCACCGAGGATCTATCGCCACCACCGCAACCACCTTTTCCCTAATGTGCAGCGGCGGCGCGCAGTGAGTTGAGCCCGCCAGAGACCCCGTGATGCCGGGCCCTTTTCTCTGCCTGTTCCTTATTTTTCCGCGGTGGGAGGTAGCTCGAACGATAGAATGTGCGTCGTGCCGTTTCGGTAGCCGACGAGGAACACTGGGATGTCGACCATCTCCTGGCGCAATGCTGTTACTGAGCCGTTGCACTGATTGGTGCTTCCGACGGGAAGGGCTGCGTGAGGCTCGAGTTTCGCGATTCTTCCAGGTCCAACCTGGCCAGGTGGTAGCCGTGTGGCGCGCCAGAGCCAAATACTGCCGTCCTGGTGCCCTGTGAGGTAAAGAGTTCTCCCAGCTGCCCACTCGCGCGTGTCAAAGGCGCATACGCTGGTCATATCTGCGATAGAAGGGGTGACGTGCTCGAGCACCACACCGCACTCGTCACCGTTTTCGTCCTCGAGCATCGGGACATCTGGCACGCGGCTCGTGGGCAGCCTGCCTGACGCGAACAATTCCCCATTGATGTCGAAGATACAGAGCCAGCGAGAAGTAACGACAATGGTATGGGTTAGAATCTGCGTGTGCGCCACGGAGGCCGCAATGCGCTCCTTCGGCTCAGTGATGAAGGAGAGGTCGAGACGAAACAGAACGCTACACGAGGCGTGTTGAACCCGACTGACAATTGGCGGGTCGTCGCAGCTGCTGGTGAAACTGACGACGCGGCTTGTCTTTTCGTTCAGCGAAAATCCTGTGATGCTGTGGGTGTGCTGGCACATGGTACATGTCAGAAGCACAACTCCGTCTTCGTGCTGCGGGAACAGGAAGTACACAGTGCCACTGCCGACACCAACCACAACCAGCGACTCACGTAATGCCACTGCTGCGGAAGTAATGCGCAGGTTCGTCTTGTCAACGGTCTCAAACTGGATGAAGGACAGGAAGGAGCCAGTCTGCGCGTCAAAGCGCATCAGCCGCGACTCCCGCTCGTGCCAACACAGGAAGTGTATGCCATCATCTACAGGCATCAACTGCCGCAGCGACGCGGCACGCTTCCCACTAGATTGCAGCGTAGTGAAGCCCAGCACGCTGGTGTCCGGGGAACAAAAGTCCGCAACAAGTGTGGGCGGGACCGGGTGTAAAGACTGCGGGGCAGGTTCGCCGAGGTGGTAGCATGAGGGAGGGTTTTCGAACGCGTATGCGAGCATCATGGCTACCTGCGGTGCAATCTCTGGCGCGAGAGTGACGCTGTCGATAGTTCCGCGCGGCGGGTGCGCTTCGACGAACACCATCGTCGGACTCTGTCCAAAGTTGTCTGCCTCCGCTACGATTACATCAATGTCGTGGGCTGCCTGCGCCGCCTTAAGTGCCTTGACAACGTCTTCGCCGTACGTCATGTGTTGGAATACATTCCACGACTCAACCGCTAACTTTCCGCGCCGCCTGACGCCAAAGACGAGGTCGATCCACTGGTGGATGTTCTTGCTGACGTACTCTGACTCCAGCGCATACCGCATCAACTCGACGAACACCTGCACCGAACCCTTAGCCCACGGCGGCAACTGCACGTCGCTCACCACAACGCCGTCATCACGCTCGCCGAGTTGTAACCCGTCGGTGTTCGACAGAAACTTCCCAGTGAAGTAGAATTCGGGCGGAAGCTCTTTGCAATCGGCTGGCCCATTGACACACGACTGGTACGACATTGCAACAGACGCGAAAAGGCGGGTTGCGACATCGAAGCTACCTCCTTGAAACACCCGCGCAAATGCGGTGTAGGGCTGTATGCGCAGCAGAAAATAGAGCGTGCCGCCACTAGTTGAAAAGTGTGTCCCGTGATGAAAAGGGAAGCACTCACCGGTAGCCGGATCGTGAACCTCTTGCAGCTGCTCGTACAGCATTTGTACCTTCTGCCGGCGTTCCTCTGTCTGGGCACCCATCGGCAGCGCAAGGTTCCGGTAGGACTGCTCACTATCGAGGTCCAGTTCATCCGAGACGTAGTCGGCAAGCACCCACGGCATCACCGGATACTGGTTGTAGTCTTGGAAAGTGCGACCGGCCACCTCGTTGATGTGCATCAGGTAGTCGAACGTCGATACCCCGCTGGAAGACCACCGCTTCATACTAAAGCGCAGCGACGCGGCCAGTTGGCTCTCATCCGTGAATGCGCAACGTTGCTTTTTTAGCTCTGTCCGAAGCACGCGGATGAACGCGTCACGGGCTGCGGCATTCATCGAAAGCTCAGCATCAACGATGGAGAACATTGGGCCCTCGTCATTGAACAGGCTCAGCTGCAGCGCTGTGCTTTGGTGCATGAACGCCAAGGCTCGGACGCGTGTGACGTTCTTCAGCAGGTATACCCAGTAGAGGTTGCGGTACGTGTGCCCCGTGGACTGACGGACGGATTTGGCGACCTTCGTCCCATCGCGCCTCCGCTCACGCTCCTTGGACTTGCTATCGAGTAGGCGTTGCGCGAATGACTTGGCGTACGAGAACGCCCCCTTCGCCTTCTCCGCGGCCTTAGAGAAGCTGGCCTCGTTTCCGCTGCGGGAGAGGTTCGACACGGAGGGGGTGAAGTCTGTTCCCTGGTCCAGCTCGTCGTATTGACAGAGAATCACATCGCCGCTGGGGCTGTAGTACGAGTATGCGATCACCTTGATGGTGAGATTCGTGACGAGGATGAGACACGGCGTGGTGTGGATTCCGTTGATGCGGAATCCATTGGTGATGAAACGCAGGCTCTCGCTGGGATCGAGGAGGTACATCAGAAGGCTCAGCGCGGAGGACGAGAGCCGGATGGAGGGGTCGACGAACGGTGCGTCGACGCAGTACGGTCGACCGCGAAGCGGATGGAGTGGGAAAAGCGCCGAGATGTGGTTAACCTGGTCGCACATCGTGATGTGCAGCGCATCGCTGCTCGCCTCGATGGAGCTCGTCTCCGCGGGAGGGCGCGGCCCACCTGACGCACCGACGAGGCTCTCGCGCCTAGCGGCTGCTCCCGCAGAGCCGCTTGCGCCATCGACTGCCGTCCGAGCTGCAGCCGCATCAGCGTCGCCTGGTCGTTTTTCCCCAGACTCGCCAGGGAACTGGTGCTTGCTGATCGGCACGCAGTTGTGAGAGCAGTCGTAGCTGTGGAAGTACGGGTGCATGCTGCCCCTGCTCTCAAAGGAGCACCGACGCGCGACAAGCCACTGCAGCGACGACTCGTCCAGTGGGGTGAACGTGTCGACGAACGACGAGAATCGGGCCGCGAAGGCCGCCTGCAGCTGATCGACATGCTGGCCCTCCTGAATTTCGCTGGAGCTGCCGCACAGGCTATTGAACGCCCGCACACGCTTGAAGTGCTCTTCGCGCATCTTCTGATCGGCCTTGTGCGCCTGGTCGGCTTTCGCCTTGGGGCGGACAGACATCAGCGCATCCATACTGCTAGCATTTTGCGCCATTAGCGCCTCAAACGACGCCACAGCCTCATCGTCCGTTGGCCGCATGAGCGCTTCGGTAATCTCATTGCACAGGAGAACGCGCTGCGTCAGTGTACTCAGTGTCAGCGCCTTGCGTAGCTCGCGGCGCTGAAAGTACGTCCGCACCAAGAAGCGAAGGATTAGTACCACTATCACGCGCCGCCGGACCGTTTCCTCGACAGTCATCCACGTTGGAGGAAATGCCACGAACACGCGGTACAGCACCCGAAAGAGGCGCTCGAGGACTCCCTTCTCGATCCATTCCCGCACCAACGCGACTTCGAGGAGCCGCAGCACGTCTTCCAGGATCTCCACCGAGATGCTGTACACCGCAGGCTTGTTTAAGACCGAGACGCAGCATCGCACGACCTGACTCCGAAGCTGATCCACGTACCGCTGTGGCCAAGTCACGCACGACGCCAGCAGCACCCGGAAAAACGGCGTTACCGCACCGATTTCAAATACTTCCATTGCGAGCAGGTCTCCCAGAAGGACGACAAACCGGATGGTGTTGAAAAGAAACACATCAGAAAGTACCTTGCTAGGCCCGCTGGCTGCGATCGCCGATGAGCCTTCCGCAACGCCAGAGGCGAGGGGCGGAGTTGCATAGCCAGAGACAGAGCTTACCGCGTGCAATGCCTGGGGATAGCCTGTAGAACTTGAGGGCCCACTGTTTGCATGAAGCGCATGCGTGAGAGACACAAAGCTGGCTCCTGGGATTGCCAAGGAGCTCTCAAGACTTCCCGTCCGGTTAAAGGTGTTGCTAAAAGTGTCACTTGTGGTGCCTCCCTCTATCGGGGCACTTCCGGGGGTTGAGGGCGCGGCCGGAATGCCCGCCTTGAGCGAACCGGAGGGTTGTAAGCCCGGGCTCCCCAAGTTCACTGCCGTGGTCCCAGGACCTGGCGCGGCAGTCCCTGCCGGCTGTGGCGCGATCAGTTTGTGCTGCTTGCGGACGTCCGTCGCGACGGTGTGCATGAAAAAGTTGATGAGGACGTGCCCGGTTTCCTGTGGGAAAAGTGGTGAAGCAGATGCCGCGAGCAGCTGGAACAGTAAACCTCCACAGCTGCCGTACGTTGAGCCACCCGTCCATCCTGTCGGTGGCAGCGTCCGAAGCGAGGAATTAACCAGGGTTCGAAGCACATCCACCGCTGAGGAGCGGATGTGGTCCGCCACGAGGGAGCTACCCGTACGCAGGTTTTCCAGCTGCAGTGCACACGAGGCACCCGCGACTACCGGAGCCACCTCAGAGTTCAGACGTGCAACCGATCCACCTAATGCGATGTCGTCATCGTTGAGTGCTTTGGTGTCTTCATTACCTTCTTCCTTGTCTTCATCGTCGTCGTCGTCGTCATCATCCTCCTCAGAATTCCACAGTGCTGCAGTCTTTGAGGGCCCAGCTCCACCCTCCGCCTCTTTTGGCAACGAACGGTCGCTCGCGCCTACGAGCGCCGTTGGCTCTGGAGTCACGGTGGCCGGGTCCGCGGTTTCGGTGCCGACGGGCATAGTGGTGGATGCCGAGCTCGTCACCACCTCCACGGATTCCTCAGTTCCTCCTGCTCTCTCGGGAGTCATAGGATCCCAATGCGAGGACTCACGCCGCATTCGTGTGGCTGGGTAGAACAGTGGGGTGGTCGAGACGGAGTCTCCAGTGTCGCCATCAACTGCAGCAGCGGCGGCGGGCGGCCCTCCTTCGGGAACCACAATGGTGGCGCCTGCCGTGAACCTTTTCGAGGTTGGCGCAGTAGGCAAGACCTCGCTCACCCCACAACTATCATCTCCATTCCGTGCGACTGTGGTCGCGATGGAACGCCCGGGTGTTACAGTTATCGAGCCATTTGTGCCCATGTTAGCGAGCAGGTCTGCGGGACTATGGCTATCTTCCCCAATCACAGAATTCGCCACGAATTGCGGCAGGGACTCCATTCCACGGTTGCTTCGGGCCGTCTGCAGCTCAGGCGCCGCATCGGCTGGCCCATCGAGAAGAGTGGCATTCCCCAGCGTAGACTTTGTGCTCGCGGAGGAGCCGACCGACGCAATTGAATCGTTCAGTAGTCGGTGCTCCTCAATGAGCATCTCCTGAGATGGCGGTACGAAAGTGGCGAAGGCGACAAGGGACGTAACTTGCACGGGAGAGATAGTGAGCGTGTAGAACATCGTGGGGTTTGCGGCGATCCGCTTCACCATCTGCAAAACGAACATGGATACCGAGTGGCTTTTCTCTTTCAGAAGCTCCGCAACTCTGCTTCGGTTTTCAGCCAGAGGGGCATAGCGCCGGCGGAGAATGTACATGTTAAGCGACGCCGCAATACGCACTGCGGAGAGGGCTCTCCGGTGTCTGCCCCACGCGGTATAATCCAGCGATATCCTGCTGCTGAGTGAAAATACCACAGGGCGTGCGAGATAGCCTTGCCCAGCAGAAGCCGCAGGCTCCATGAGCTGTATGGACTCCTCCACATTTGGTATCGCCGTCATTGATGGTGAGCTCAGCGGGGAGCTTCCGCTACTTTCAGCCTCCGTTAGCCGAGAGCGTGGGGAGCTGAGGGAGTTCAGCGTTACGCCCATTTGAGGCAGCCGGGTCAAGTCCTCCAGGCCCCATTTCTGCAGCACATACCGCTTTTTGCTGATCGAGAGCATCATGCGCCCGCAGAGGAGGGCAATGATGAAATATCGACGCACACGCATGCACAGATGCAGGTAGCGTTCTCGTACCAGAGTGAGACCGAACGGTCTGAAACAGGATGGTACGACCAAAACTTGCTGAAGGTGAACACTAAACATGCGTGTAAAGATTGGCGCGATCACCGTGTCCGGCTCGCTCACCATGGACGACATAACGCCGTCAAGCTGCTGCAGAAGGCTGAACTTGGTTGACAACAAGTCGACATTCTTTGCTGCACCAACGGCGGTCCCCAGCAGCAAAAGCAGGAGGTCGTCGTTCATTGCATGCTGCTCCAGTGCCTCGAGGATTGTTGCCTGATTGCGTGCCACGGTTTCGCGAAGAGAAGAGTTCCATGACAGCGCTTCGCAAAGAAGGCGCGTGGCGTACACCACCGACGCCGGCCCGGCAAACCGCGATGTGCACGTGACGAACCAGTTGAGGTCGATGATTCTCGAGAACGACGTCATGAAGCTCGTGTTCGTTGAGTACCGCACTAGAAGCCGGAGGATCATGGTGCAGAGGTAGTTGACGGTGAGGTACGGTGCAGCTGAAACCTCCGGAAACTGCGGCGCAGGGACCTTGACGACCACGAAAGGATTTCGCTGGCCCGTCACGACACGGTACGTTGGCGTCAGCTGACCAGCAAACGTCGCCAGAGACGCAACGATCTCGCGCGCGAAGTCGGTGGCGAGTAGCACCTCTCGCACGATGCCCATAAGTGCTTCTCGTAGTTGAAAGCCCATGTGAAATGGTGAGAAGAGGAGGCTGTTGAGCAAGCGGTCGACGAAAAGAGGAGCCATAACAAACTCCGCGTTGCGCTTGGCATATCGACACGATCCGATGGCAAAGACCCGCTCCACGGCATTCGCGAGGTGCAGCGCAGACTCCACGGGCATCCGGGCATAGAGCTCCGCGTCGCCCAGGACGAAGTCAAACACCAAGCGATTAATCACGACGCAGTGAGGCTGGTCATTGAATGCAACAACTGCAACTGCGAGTCTCATGAGGGAGTCGCACACGCGCGGCGAAATGAGCGGTGCCAGCGCCTTGAGCTGCTGCTCCAGTAGAAGGTACGTGCCCGCGTAGCGAGTGCTGCTCGTCGTCACGTCGCGTACACATTCGCATAGGAGCCCGACGAAGAACTCAAGCTCGGTCGTGGTGCGGGAGCACCCGATCCAGTCGAGCAAGTGGATGAGACCACCCCGGCTTAGAAAAAGAAGCCGGTAGTTGACCCAGTTCTCCGGTGGGGAGCAGTGCTTACCGGATAGCTTCGCGATTGTGGTGTAGCGGGCGTTGTTGAGAACGTTGAGGAGCAGCTGGTCTGTGCAGTGGTACGGCACGTAGCGCGCGATACGGTCATTAATGGGTGGGGGCGTGTTGTGAGCCTGGAGGTCACGCGGAATCTCGCGCTCCGTGATCTTTGCCACGTTGTGGTTGTACTCCGTGTTGGCCAACTCCGCCTCCACCTGCGGGTCCGTCAACTCCTCGTCGTAGAGGGTGATGTCGCCGATCGAGTACAGCACATCGTCTATCTCCTTGTGGACAAAGCCGATGCAAATGGTCACCTCAGACCCGGGCCGGAAGTACGGCATCGCACACGTACCGATACGGGCGCCGTTCATATAGAAAGTTGCCGTGCGCGCAACGCTGAGGACGAGGGTGAAGTGCATCCACTTTCCGGTCTCCAGGCCCTGCAGCGCGTGATTTTCGTTGATGAACGACCTACGGTTGTCATGCATGAGCTGGACGCTGTCTCCGTCAACCAGAACGAAGCTCGCCGTCTGACGATCCTCAGCAGACCGGAGGTCAAAAAGTGGAATGGCGTTGCAAATTTCCTCAAAACGAAAGAGGGCCGTTACAGAAAACCCCCTTTCCGGCCACTCCGCAAAGGAAACGACCACGCCCCCAGTTGAGATGAACCGAATCTCGCTACGTGTCTGCGCGACAGCAAGGATCGGGCACCAGAACTCTTGCAGAGAGCGCCGGTCACCATCGTACGGTAGACTTTCCATCAAAGCGGACGGCAGCTCCAAAAATGGGAGCAGAGACGACTGCTTCGTGTCCAGCGCCCACTGCAGAAGATCCATGGAGCGCACGTTAATCGTGCAGCTCACGATTTGGCGCACCGCCTCAACGAGATGCACATAAAACTCCGACCGTACAGGGACCCGCGCGGCAAGGATAGGGACCAAGTCGAGAAAGAAGGGGCGTTCCGCAGCGCAGATTGGCGCGGGGATCGTCAGGAGACCGTGCATCTGCACACGCCGTGACGAGTGGCCGTGGGCACGCAGCAGCCCACCTTCCCCCGTCGCCGAGTTTAATACTGCCTGCGTGATCATGGAGATGTACTCCTCCCCCTCGACGTGCTGCAGCCCGGCTCGAAAAGCATCCTTAAATGTCGTCTCGGAGAGGCGCGGGGAAGTCGGCTGCGACGGCTCGAATCGGCAGAAGAACTCGAAGAGGATGGGAATTAGTTTTGGAAGTAGCTCGCTGCTACTTGGGTCAGATAGGACCGTCTCCATGATGCCGATGACGACCTCAACGCAGCCGCCTTTTACCATCCACGTCCGCCGCTGCTGCAGCCACGTGTCTGTTTTCTCGCGTGAGCAAAAAAAACTCGGAAAGAGTGGTAGGACGTGAATGAGCTGGGTGACCTCCAGCTGAGGCAACACCGCTGCATACATTCCATAGGCGCAGGCCGTGTCAAGCGTGCTGAACACACATTGCTTACTCAGGCGCGAAAGGGACGGGTCTGTTAGGCACACCATCTCAACGAGGACACGAATGCACTCAGGGCGCAGCACCTGTGGCGTGCGGTGGACGATGACGGAGAGAATGCCCGAGAGTGCGGCGATAAGGCGGTTTAGGCGCTCCACCTCTTTCATGTTCGGCATTGCTCGAAGTGTGTCGCTCAGCACCGACTCGCCCATGAGTGTCAACTCAAAATTCGGGCTACCGGGGAGATTTGGTGCACTCCCACTAGCGCCACCTACGGTAAGGGAGGTGCTGCGGCTCAGCACCGGTGCACCACTTGCCGTGGCAGCCGTGCGCGGGTCCGCTGTGGCCGTCCTACGGCGATGGTGAAGACGAGGAGCTACGCCCATTTCCTCCTCCTTGGCAGACGGAAGCTGCTTGTCCATAACAAATCGCTGGAATAATCCCAGCAGCACGCTGAGGCAGCTGGCGTCAATGTCCTCATCGCACGCAGCGCCTACTAGAACGCGGTTCCACAGTTCCACGATACGGCGAAATGCCTCGTAAGCCCCAGCATAGAAGCGGAGCGGTAGGTCTAAGATCTGCACGATTTCATTGGTCAGCGGTGGAATGGACAGCTTCTGGTATACTCGCTCAAGGGACTTGATGAGCATCAGGTACAGTGCCACTGCGTCCTTCACTGGATTCTCTAGCATAGAGCGTGAAGTTCCAGACGTGGTTTCCATCACACTGTTCTCGCACCCCGCCTCCCCGCTCTCAACACTGTCACCACGTTCAGCAATTGTGTTGCTGAAGGGGAGTGGCTCGCGTGCGCGTGCACCACCTACCTCGTCATCGACCTCGTGGCTTGCGCTGCGATCGCGCGCGTTGACACCACCCCGAGCGCTCGCGTGGGCCAACTCACTCGAGTCCGAGACGCCTAAGCCGGTCGCCTCCCGTGCGTGCTCGCCGTCGTCTACGTCACTGAGAAGGCCTGGCCTGTCTTGAAGGGTTCGTGGCACTACAGTCGGGTCGGACGGCTTGGGGTGCTGAAGCAGAATGCGTAGGTAGGTTGCCAGAGTGTCTCGGCCACCGAAAAGCTCGAAGGCCATCGGATTGCGGAGGGAGACCTGCGACACAGCAGAGCATGCAGCACACCGTACGTGGTAGGACAGGGTGTTCTCCGTGACGATTTCACGGAGCATAGCCATGATTTCCCTAATAAACGCAAGCTGGCATTCAGAGTGGATAGTAGTCATGTCGCCGCGCTCTTCGCCCATCCCAGATGCGGCGCTGCTTTGTCGGCACGAGTTGAACGACACGCCCGTGACGCCGCCGGTCGCATTCTGGGTGAGAAAGTTAGGCGTTTGAATTCCTGTTGCGAAGCTCTCACCTATGCCTTGCTGATCGTTGCTTGCGAGCGCCGTGTTACCGTGCCAGCTGATCGCCGTGCCAGATGGCCGCTGGGAATGATGCCGTGACGCCGCCGTGTTCGGCGAACCCACCCCACCAGTCCCAAAGAGATTCATGAATTTCGCTGCGATCGACATATTTGACACCGGAGCTGTGTTTCCGAGAGCTCCCGTGCTCGGTAAATTTGACGCATCTGGCGAGGAGTTCAAGCCGCCACCCGCAACGGTGCTGCGCGTCGTAGAAAGTGGCGGTACCCGGCAAATGGGCTGGCGGGACGCGAGCGCTACGCCCGCGGGGCCGCTTGGCGGTGATGCACTGGCCATGTTGTCCGCGGGGGCGCCACCGGGGCGGAAAAATCCAAAATCACCAGCCGGACGTACAGTTATCGCTGGGTTTCCAGAACCTGCATTTAGGACCACATAGGGGTCCGGCATGCCGCCTGTAAGGGGATTTGGGTCACTCGCTATTCCCAGGGCCTCGGCAGCGCCACCGCCAGCGCATTCCGAGTGGGTGCCAGCAAGTCCGCTCGTGGACGCGTGACCGATTTCACACAGCTCACGGATGGCGTGAAGCAGCGTGATGTCGTGTGAGAGAATTCCGGCACACTGACGGATAACCACGCCAATATCGGCGATGATGCTGGCGTGCAGCAGCTCCTGCACCACCTTGTCTTTCTTGTCGTGCTCCGCCACATTCATGAGCACCCAGAGTACGTGCAGAATGCGAACAACGTTGTTGTACATGGCGAAGAGGGCATCCTCCTCATTTTCGTGCAGAGACTTCGTCATGGTAGCGCTTAAGTGAAAGTAGTTGACGAGACTTGGAATCACAGACACGCACTCGAAATCATCTGTGGTTGAAACAGCAGCCACGACCACAAGAAGGGCAAGATCGGACACTTCATCGAACATGCGAAGCCCGTACCAGCGTGAGTGACGCTTGTAAACAGTCTCGGTACAGGTGCTGTGAGGCTCTGAGAACTTCACGTGCCCACCTTCACTCTCATGGGTTCGAGGGCTATCCCCAGAGGGCCCCATGCGGTTCTCATCACCCAAGGGGTCGTGCACCAGGGATAACGTCGCGCGGCGGTGACTGTCAATTGGGGCTATCGCGGCACCCTCGCCTGAGTCCGCTTTTGGTGAGCCTGTTTCACACGCAGCGGCTAGCGACTGCTTTGGGTCGGAGAGAGGCTCGGTACCTTGCTTTGGGGGAGTCGCAGCAGGTTGGTCCTCCTGCTCGTTCACCTGCGGTGCGATGTGGACGAGGTGCTGCAGCTGGAGCTTAATGCGATGGAACATTCGAGTGACATGGGCGACCGGCTCTGCATGAAGCATCTCCGCCGCACAGAGAGCGTTTTCTTGGCAGCACTGCTGCAGGCACTGGAGCACTTCCCTTGCGCTGTGGATATGGGAAGCGGGCATTTCACTACACGTCGAGCCGCTTTTGCAGCACGCGTCGCACAACTCCGTGTACGTCTGGGACATCCAGCGAAGATGGTTGCCCTCCTTGATGCACTGACACACAGCAGCGTGAAGCGCACCGCCATCCTCCGGGCTTCCCATCATCTGCGCGCACGTTCGGCTGCCAGTCAGAGTTTTTAGCAGGAAAAAAACACGGTCGGAGCCAAGCTCGCCCACGTTGGTCATCCAGTTCGCTTTCCCACCGCTCTGAAGCCGCCTCCAGATATACTGCAGCAGTGCTGCGGCAAATTCGGAAAGTGCTTTCACTGGCTCCGACGTGACGAACGAGAGAAGGTAAGATTTCTGCTGCCCGGCTATTCTCCAGTAGACAAATGCAACTTCTGCCCAGAGACGCCGCTCGGCTGCGGTCACGGGGTACTGGGAGAGCGACGCCTCCGGGGTGCGCCAGATCGATGGAAAGCTCTGCCCAAGCGACGAGTTGGCGGTCGCACCCAGTGCCGTCGTCGAGGAAGAAGCGCTGCCGCCACTCCCAGGCATCGTCGGCGAGAACGCTTTCGATCGCTGAGGTACCAGCGTGGGTGAGGCGCTATTCCCAGGCGGTGCTACAACTGGGGGAGGTGGGGAATAGTTCTTCGCCGCCTGCATCGCGTTGAAGAACTTCTCCACATTGGAGAGGTCCTTTTCCGAGAGAGTGGGCATTTCAAACAGCTCTTGCTAATCGGGCACTACTCGTGCACGACCGATACTTTCCGAGGCAAAGCCACGCGATCCTGCTAGGGTGTCAGCACAGAGTGTGCTCGAGCGGAGCGCTCTTACTAGGTGCGGTCCACAGGAAAAGGGGAATTTCCTTTGTCGAATAGGTGCGGCGATCCGCTGCTCCGTCTAACACCGTCACACGTGGTTTCGAGGCTACGGCGCCCCCAACGACGCCCGACACTTGCGGCAGCGCAAGGCGGATTCACAGCGTCTGCGGTGTCCCAGAAACAGATCTCTCGACCAAGTTATTCGCTCTATATGGGTACCTCGAGGTCGTCGGAGTATATGTGACTATGTGGCCCGCAAGGAATCGGCGCAGTGGGCGGTTTCGGTGTTGATGGGGGCGAGGGAGGGAGGAATGGGGGGAAGGGTGAGGTGAGAGAGTGACGAGGGGGAGGATGGGAGTAGCGGCGGGCGGGAGGTGGAGTGCTGCCGCGGACAAGCAACTGCCTGCCTGAGCCGCAGAAGAGAATCGCCGTCTTCCACGACTTTGTCAAGGGCCTCGGGGTGGATGCCGATCTGTGGGACGGGATAGGAGATGAAAAGGGAAGTTGACGGGCCGGCGGTCGACCACTCGGTGCTCGCGCGCCAACCCACTTGCGGTGACGGCAGCTGGCCCGTGAGTTGGGGAGGGGAGGGGGAGGGTTTTGGGACGTTGAGAAAGTGGTTGCCCGGAATGGAAGACGAGCTTACGTGTCTGCTGCGGTCAACGTGGGGCACCCTCTCGAGGGTGCCGACGACGGGCTGAGTGGAGTCACGTGATGAAGAGGGAGAGGGGGAGGGAGGTTGAGTGG
>PGOM01000007.1:413857-426429 GCA_002921335.1 Paratrypanosoma confusum | reverse complement strand
CCCCCCCCCCCACGCCCGGTCAGCCAATTTACGCAGAGCGGCGGACCACCTGGCCGGCCCATCAAATCTAGCGCTGCGCACTGCCCTCAGAGATTTAAATACGCTTCAGAGCCGCTTTTTTCTTATCCACAGCCTTCTGCTGCTGGACAGATTTCGTGGCGGCGGTACCAGCGGGCTGGTGGGTGTTCGTCGATGCCACGTTGCGCAGGCCACTGGCAGACGTCTCGTGCAACGCAGGGGGCGAGAGGGCGCCCACCTCGCCACTTGCAGGGAACTGCCCTGTGGTGCAATCCGCAAGGCCCGGGCTCCCTCGTGCTATGGGACTCCCTCCGCAGGGCTCCTCGGCAAGTTGGGAGGAGAGCAAGCGGTCACCACTGAGGGTGGCCGAGGGAGACGTCGTGGCGGAGCCGGAAGTGAGTTTGGTCCTGTTGATACCCGCAGCTATAGCCCGCGGCACAGCGTGAATTTTTGTGAACATGGTGGCTTTGCGCGCAAAGCTGTCGTAGTCTTCCAGAATCAGCTTTCCGGCCTCATCGTTTAGGGCACTTTCAGCGTTCGGCTCGATCAAAAGGCAACGCACGACCGTCAGAACGTGCCGTAATCCCAGAGAAGCATCCCAGTCTTTTTTGAGCACATTCACGCAGATCTCACCCTTTTCGGACACATTCGGGTGAAAGATGGTGGTTTTGAACGTGCCTTTCGGGGGCTGCTGCGGAAAAGTCGGCAGAAACGTGAGAGTGATATGGTATAACCCGCCAGCGTACGGTGTGCCCTCAGGACCCAGCAGTTCCGCATCCAACTCCATCAAGTTGTCACTGGTCTCGAGTGTGATGCCGTCTTCAGGGTTTGCGCGTAGATCCTGGATCTGCACCATGAGCATCCGCATACCTGCCGGGCTGAGGTACATAGCTTCAGGGCGGACTTAGCGGTTGGTCTGCTAGGCAAGTATGACTTCGCTTCTTTACGATCTGCGCTCTGGTTTGTCTTTATCGCTGCTGCTTTTTGATTTTGCTGGAGCTACAAAAGTTGACAAAAATGTGCGTCAGCTACACCTGGGATGCATGATTCGGGGGCTGAGGCGCGAGCGCATACGCTCCTACGTGTGCAGACGCACCATCAATACCAGCCGTTCACCTCTCTGCGGACTGACCTTTTGCAAGTCCCCGGGCAGCAGTGGAGCCGGGTCACCATGCCGGGGTTGGTGGGGCTGGCGGCGCTGGGGTGCCGAGACCCACGTGGCGTACATGAAGGAGAAGTGGGGGGTGGAGGGAGGGTGAGGAAGGAAGAGCAAGGAGAAGAGTCAGTGCGATGCGGGTGAGAACCTTTTTTCAGGTTACGGAAGTGTGACTTCCTCCTTCCCGATTGGAAGGCCGTTGATGGAGCGATTCGCCGCCCCGATGATGACTGTTCCACCCTCCTCGGTACAGCGTGGAAGGCCGCTGCTGCGGCGCAACGCTCGCGGCCTGCGGAACGGTAGGAGGCTGCGGGCGGTGTCTTCGCTCCAGTGGATGAGGAGGGCCCCGCAGCACGCATGGGCAGTGAGGACCAGCTTCTCCAGAGAGAAGCGGAAGTCTGCCTCGAGGACGTGAATGAAGCCGAGACAGACGGCGAAGCGCCGCTTGCGCTCGGAGTCTTCCAGCTCCCAGCGCAGCTCCTGCTCCGCCTTGGCGACGCGCGCTAAACGTAGCCTGAGGACTTCCTTTCGCTGCCGCCAGCGACGAACGCACAGTCGAAGGAAGCGGCGCAGCGCCCCACCGATTCTCCCTAGCAACACGTTGCCAATGGCGTACTCCCGGAAGAGCTTCGTGCTTGCCTCACGTTCCTC
This sequence comes from Paratrypanosoma confusum, assembly GCA_002921335.1. Taxonomy (NCBI): domain Eukaryota; phylum Euglenozoa; class Kinetoplastea; order Trypanosomatida; family Trypanosomatidae; genus Paratrypanosoma; species Paratrypanosoma confusum. The sequence continues at coordinate 424,604 of PGOM01000007.1, read as the reverse complement.
CGCCTCAATGATGGCGGTGCGGACGTATTGCTCTCGGATTTCTAACTCCCTAGAGTACTGCTGGATGATAGCGGTAGCCCAGCGGTCACGGACCAGTTTGCCACTCGGGTCCCTATGCCCATCGCGAATTGCCGGCCCAGAGGGGTGCGGCGGGGGAGAGCCGAACGCTGCGCCAATCAGCTGCAGCACCCCTGCGCACTGCCGAAACGAAACCTCCAACCTGGCCGTCGCCTCCATATGAAAGAGACGCGCCAGCCGCAGCGCCAACGAGTCTGATGCCACGGCGTCAGCCGGAGCTATTGGCTCCAAGAAAGTGCTTCTTGTGCCGCGGTAACGTGATTGGGATGTCGTCACAGAGGTTGCACGACTCTCAGTGTCAAAGAACGACCCATGCGGCGAGTAGTCGAGGCTCCCCGTGCTGCTCCGGAGAGGGATGGGATTGGATTCCGACAGTGCTGACGCGGAGTACCAAACATCAACGGTGGGCGTTGGTGAATGGATTCTACGAGGGAGGTCGCGCACCTCTTTCACTGTCTCGGAGGGGTGCAAGGAGCTATCGCGAGCTGCTCCCTCGCTTTGGGAGGCACTTCTCTGCACCTGATCGTCGAGGTGCATGGGTAACTTCATGAATGACAAGAGCTTAAGCGTCGAGCTGCTGATCGTGCTGGTGAGGCTCGTAGACGGGGACGTATGGTGTACCTCATGGGCCTCGGGCAAACCGCTCAGCCACGGCACAGTACCACCAGCTGAGTCCCGCGAGTCTGAGGAGTAAGCACCAGCCGCAGCGCACGTCTCCACCACAGCGCCACTCACGTTGTGGCTCCTCGGGGCGCCGAATCGCTGGTCGCGTGCCATCCCAAAAGGGGCTTGAGGTGCCGCAGAAGGAGCTTCGTTTGTCACATCCAAGCGGTCGCGGCCACCGGTTCGGTGACAAAAGATCAACGGCCTTGCTTGAGCCAGCTCCTCCAGGGCCGCCTCGACCGTGGGGGTCGCACGGGTGGTGAAGCGCGATCTCAGGCCGGAATCCCGGACTGGGGAATCCAACGTGGGCGGATTGAGCCAGAGGGGATGCTCCGACTCCTTGTAAACGGGGCGCACGTTATACACACCACGCACCGGCTGGGGCCGCGGCATGCTGACATCCGCATTGTCACCACCTTCATCCTCCATCGTGGAGATCGTCACACCCGGCGCATACACCAGCGGCAACTCCTCTTCACAGTCACCTAGGGACTCCACCGTCCTCCCTGTCCAGCTGGTACCCACCGGTGATGAGCTCATGGCGCCGATATACTGTGTGTGGGCCGATACGTATGCACCCGAACAGGTGCGTGCGGGGGGGATGAGGAGTGGCGAGAAAAGCGGCAGTCCATCATGTAGCTACTGTGTGGCGCTCGAGCGAGGAGAGAGAGGGGGAGGGAGTTGGAGGAGCCATGGAGGTGCGTTGCAGGGTGGCCTCAGTCGGCCGGCTTCGTGCACTGCCGTTTTACCTGGCTCACCTCTCCTCGGCGCGGTAGACCACCCACCGTTTGCCTCGTGCATTCGTCCGTGGTTCTATAGTGAATGGCCCCACGAAGCTACGCGCTGTGGCTTCCATGCACCACGCCCGAGAAGCAGCTACACGGCCCCGGAGGGGCTCTCCGGCACCGGGATCAGTTGTGTGTGGTGGTCGGTGGTAGGAGTAGCGGCGGTAGGGAGTGGTTCAGGATGAGCACGGTAGTCTGCGGCACGCCATGACCGGTGATCGCTTGATCCACGACGAGTGCGGAGCAGGTGGATGCCGCACTACGAGTCGAGCAAGGGACCTAGAAGTCGCTGATTCACGTTCGACAGCTCGACGTTGCTCCGTAGCAGCGCATCGGCACGCATGCGTTGCTGCTGCGCCACAATTTCTTCTTTCGTGTACCGCATCCGTGCGCAGTCTTCCACGCTGGTCGTCTGAGCCTCGAGCACTCCAGGAAGCGTTGCACGCTCCTCTGGCGGCAGGTTGGCAAACCGGCGGAAGGGAATGAGGTATGCCAAGTATCGATACATGGCGTGGTGGGGCGGGCACTTGACGACACGCATGGTCGTTTCGGTAGCGTCGCGGAAGAGACAATGAGCCACGAGCGAGTCCTCCCCACAGTAGAGGTCGAGGCCATGTTCACCGCGTTGGGACTGCGCGGAGGGATCCATGGTCGCATCGGCGTTGGGCGCTGTGTCGCTCTGGGTAAGCCACCGTTCACCGTCCGGGAGCGCCGGTGACAGGGTGAGGATGGTGCGGTCATCGAAGTGCGCGCGACACACACCGTTCGTCAAAGCAGTAAACGTTCCTACACCGTCGAGGCGGCTGGTCAGTCGGACGACGCCACGCATGGCATTAACATACGGATTAGTGCTCGCGGCGTCCATCGACAGGCGCGTCGCCGTCAGCCCGCGGATCGCTGACTGCGTCCCCACGGCCACTTGAAAATGCGGTGCGGCATGACGCTCAGGGACACTGCAGGAAGTTCCTGGAACTGTCGGCCCCTGAGCGCTGCTGCATGCAGGTGTCGATTCGGGCACGCCTGCGGCGCTGGGTATTCCACTTTCCTCAGCGGCGGGTGGCTGCATTCCTGTGTAGCCCGCCGCAGCCTCATGGAGGCCACGCAACCCCGCGAGCAACCCGTTTCCAGTCGCAGGGTGACGGCTCTGCGTACCGGCAGAGAGTGGACTCAGTGACGGTGGAAGCCGCTCGGCTGCGGCTCTATTTTTCAGGGCCAGGGCATGCTGCGACAAGTGGATCAGCGACGCGCCGACAAACTGAAGGTATCGCCTCTGACCGTGGGTTGTTAGTGGGGGCTCAACCACGCACGGCCACAGCGGTGAAAACGCCACATCGGACGTCTCGGGGGTTCCATGCCATTCCCCGTCTATCTCCGGCGTACGACGCGTGGGGGGAGGGGGTGGCTGCGTCGTCGCTGGGAGCGCGATGGAACCGTCGGCCGCCTGGTGGTAGTGACGGGAGAAGTCTGGCCGAAATATGTGCTCCACGGTGTACGCCCGCCCGTTTGGTGAGGCGGCGATCGCCGAGCCGTCCTCGTCCACCATCGCCAGCACGGTGCCGCAGCTGACCCTGCTAGCCACGGCGTCGCCACGCGGCGAGCTCACTGGAGCCGTGGCCGGGTCCGGCGAGGCTACAACAAGCGAGAAGAGGTTCCAGTACACCGCGCGCGGGGCGCGCCCTACCGGATCCGAGTCGTACCGCCAGAGGACCTGCGCGGATGGCGATTTCATCCGCGCGCTCGCGGCGACGTTCTGCATCTGACTTGCCGCCACGAACGCATATGCGTCATCGGGCTCGATCTTGGAGAAGCGCACGAGGGGCCTGTCTTTTGGCGGGCCCGAGGCGGGATTGGGCCACGCCATTCGCGGGGTCGTGGTGCAGAACGACTCCCCTGCCGCCCACCGCCTCCCAGCTCCGTCCCCGGCGGTAGGCTCCCCGCCCTCGTTCACAACGTCTCGCAGGAGCTGCAGGGCCATCTCGAGCATCACGCACCAGCTCGCTGGCGGAGCGGCAACGGGAAACGTCTGCTGCAGCCACACGAAGTGGCAGGAGCGCTGCGTCGCCATGGAGCCGGTTACGTTTCCCCTGCTGTCGAGCGGGCTAACGAAGATGTGCATCGCACCATCCCTCTCCGTCACGCGGGCGGGCCAACGTACCGAGAATGTCTGCCCCGACTCATGCAGCGTCAGCGACACGCGCCGAAGCGCACACCAGAGGGTCCAGCTTCGGGTGCTCCCGTCAAACTCGAGGAGGTCACGGTTCATATTCAGCACCAGGGCATCGATGGGGCTACTCTGCCGCCACACATCATGCCCGTCTTCACGACGAGACGCCGAATCCTCCACTTCGGCGTCGTGGGGCGTGAGCCCTGCGATCACGCGTGGGTTCTCGGAAAAATAGTTGTACACCTGGAGCGCGGAGCGGACCTTTGCCACGTACATGCTGAGTGCGAGGTGCGTGAGCATCATATCCCGCCCGCCCACCGCGGTGCTCGAGCTGCTCGCTGCTGCCGCGGACGACGCCCGCCCCGCCCCTCGGTCGCCGTAGGAGAGGCTGCTGGCCCTTCCCCTACTCGACATGACGGGTGCCATGCCACCATGGGACACGTCGCCTCGACTCGTCACCGCGACGAACGTGGCCATCTGGTCGCAGAAGGAGAGAACGGTGCCGTCTCCAAAAACGAAGTCGGCGGAGCCATCCGACCACGCGCACGCTTTCGTCACGGCGTCGGCAATCGCCAGCTCATTGTACGGGTGGCGGGGAACGTGCAGCATTGTCCAAGACCTGGTGCGGTGGGGCTGCCACGGTACCGTGCCTTCGGCTCGCTGTCGTTGCCGCGACGGATGTGGGGGTGCATGCGCCTCAGCGTTGGGTTTGGTGTGAGTGGGTGGGGGGAGGCGGTGCGGGCGACAGGTGGGTCCCGGCCTCGCACCACCACCGCAGCACCAGTTTCGCAGGCGCACGCGCATGCAGTGCCACACGGGGGCGTTGGGGGTGGGGAGGGAACCGCGCCATGCAGACATTCGGGCACGAGCACACCCGCGTGGGACGGCCTCCACCGCCCGCCACAGCCACCCCAACGATCACCAGCGCCCCCGCCTCCTCCACCTTTGCTCTACACAGTCCGTGCCGCCAGCAAGGCACGCCCCGAACGCCATCGGCCCCATTCCCACCTACCACCCTCTCCGCCCACCCCCCTCCCACCTTCAACCTCATTCGCCACATCACAGAAACACCCTTCTTGCGCACACAGGAAACGTCTACATCGATAGGTGCGGTTGCGATTCGCCACGTCGTTCACCAGTCACAGCAGCTGACCCACAGGGGATCGAACATGAGCACTGATGGTGATGATCCACTCCCAGCAGTGGATGGCCACAGCCCCCACATCCGCCTCTTTTCCACTACGCCCCCCCCCCAGCACAAGTATCCACACGCGCCTAAAACGCTAACGGACTGCCCCCCGCACGGGGAAAGGAGAGAACATGGGGGCGGGGCGGAGGAGTCGGCTGGTCGCGCTACCTTGCCCGTATTCTACCTTGCTACCCCCTCTTCCCCTTTATCCACCTCCTAGCACCCTCCTCGACGTTCACAATGGCCACTGCCGGTCGAGCGAGTGGGCTGCCGTGGATTGGGGGTGGAGGCTGCTCGAGGAGAGCGGATGATTCGGTCAAGAGGCACGGGCGTACATAAGAGGGACGATGGCCACGACCTCACTTGTTGTCCATGATTGCCGGAACTGAAGGGGTAGGTGCGAGGTTCCGCGAGCTGGCTCCCCTGCTGCTTTCCAGAACGCCGTACAGTTCCACACCTGAGAGTTCGATATGGTGCTTTCCGAAGACATTTTCACCGGTCGCTTCGATGCAGATGAACCGAAAGGCGTCTGCGCTACGGGGCAGGTGAGCTGACGCTAGCTGCTCTCGGAACCCTTCCTCGTCAATGGGAAACACAGCGGTGTTGAGTGGGTGTGCCCCGAGCAGCGGGTTGTTCTGCCTGCTGTCTAGCACAAACCACTCCTTCTCGTCAAGGCTGCCTTTCACCGCCCACGAGCGGAGCGCCACGTGCAGGTCTCTATGCCCGTGACGCAGGGCATAGCCACTCAGGCGCACCCGCCGCCGGTCCCCGAAGTCGAAAATAATCTGCCCCTTGGGCTCCGACACAGTGCGAAACGCGCAGGCGTCCTCCACCCGCTCAGCCAGGGCCTCTGCATCTGTGCTACTCGCGGCGCCTCGCGAAAGCAGATCGCAAACATTCACCTCATTGAGATCGGGACGGATGGCGTTACACAAACTCGAAACATCGCCCAGTGCCGTCTTGATGGTGCACCACCCACGCAAGCTGCCGCTCTCTATTGGGTTGCTGAAGAGCTTGGTGTCACCTGCGGTCGCGAGGTAGTACAAAATGCCCTTGGGTACGTGCGACGTCTTCACCGCGACCTGCTTCTTGGTGCGCAACGCGCGGTGGCTCGACGGCGTCAGCTCCGTCCCGGCGCCCTCGCCGCGTGCCGTCGGGGGCCGGTCAAACCCGGGCCGTGTGGCACTCGCGTGCCGTGGGCCGGAGGTGGACTCCGCACGCGCCTCGGACGAGAGGCTGGGCTCCAGCCCCAGATGCCGCAGTAGCGGCGCGGAGATGAACTCGGACTGCGGCGATGAAGCGCCAGAGAAGCTATCCTCGTACAACGCTGTCGGGAACGGCAGCTCGACTCGCTCCGTCGCCATCACGGGCAGCGTCAGTGCGGTCGGGAGGTGCAGCGGGGTGCGCTCGCGAGTCATGTTAAGGTGGCGCTCCACCACTAGCGGTGTCGCACTGACGTCGTACACGAACGGCTCGTCCACGGCGAAGAAGCGTGTTTCGTGCAGCGCGCGCTCACACTCCCAGAGAGCAGCGAAGCGATCCTTGAAATCCAGGCTGACATCCAGCAACTTCGACGACGTGCGGGAGATCTTGCGCTCCGCCAGCTCTAGCTCTTGCATCGTCGTCGTCAGCTGCTGGCGCTGCAGGAAGCAGTCGTTCGCGAGCATCGTCTGCAGCTCCTGCTCGCGGTCTCGAATCTGCTGGATGAGCGCCCGGGCGTGAGTGGCAATGGTCGTGCGGACGCTCGTCTCGCGCACGTCCAGCATCATCAGCTGGTCCCGCACCGCCGACTGCAGCTCCTTCACGTCGTAGAGCCGCTTCTCCGCATCGTTCGCGCAGCAGAAGGCTCCGTGCTTCGTCTGCTGCCACGCCTCATCCAGCGAGATGATGCGGTTGAGCTTCGGGTCGAAGTACTCGCCCGCGAATTCCGGTGAGGACTCACGCGGCATCGCCCCGAGGGCCCGTGGAGCGTGTCCGTGTCGTCGCACCAGCGAATCGCACCCCAGCAGCTACGACGGCGTGTGCAGCAACGGTGCGAACGCGTTGAGCTACTGATGCATCTTCCCTCCCACACCCCCTTCCGTCATGCACCTCATCTCAGCACGATCCATCCACGCGCGGAAAGAACTGACGCAGAGACACGGGGCACTGCATAGAGTCGCTCAAGGCGCGAGCACCACGCCATTACCTACCTACCTCCCCTCCCCCTCCCAAGCCACCCCCCACCGGTCGCCACAGGTACCCGACGACCCGGCAGGTGCCTGGCACGAGCCCACCGACGCGGCGGTCGCTCTCGGCCTGCCCTTCGTCCTCCTCCCACGCCCCCCCCCCCTGAAAAACACACGCATGCAAACACGGGCTGCTACCCGCGCTCACGCTCTTCCTTCGCCACCACATAGTGGCGCGCAGGGATGGGTGTGCGTATGGGGCTCCTCTCTCGAAGAGCATATCGTTCAGGTCGCGCGTTGCCTGGCGTTGGATGGAGGGGGCGGGTCACGGCGTCGGCCACCCGGACACAGAGGGTGGACGGGGCCTGGGTGACACCCCGCCCACACTTTCCTTCAGCCGATCCATCTCACCCGTCCGCCGCAGTGGCCATACCTCCGCCCCCCTTCACTCGCCCACCCGCGCTACTGCTACGATTGACTTCTCGCCATCCGCTATCCCTCGGTGGCTCGGCACCGTACCTCGTTTGATTACCGTCTGTTCCCTGCCGTAGCACATGTTACTGGCGCTTAGCGGCGCCCCCATGAGTCATTCACCTCCCGTCGCACCTGTCGTTCAAATTGCTTTCAAATTCTTTGAGCCCACGGCATCTCGCGTATCCCATCCACTTCGCACATTCCCGTGCGTCTCCGTTTCGTTGTCCATGCGCAGCCCTCTTCGCCCCGCTGCTGCCCCCAGCTGCCTATCCCCGAGAAAGATGCGAGCCCGTGAGCACGCTACCTCCCTCCAGCAGGTACCCTCACTCCTTGTCACCTATCCCCAAGTCCCACACCCATGCAGCGAGTAAGCCTATTTCACTCATCCAGAGAGAGTTTCACGGGTCAGGAATGAGCGCTCAGAGACGTGCGGCGCCCACAGTTTAGCAGCTGACGAAGAGCAAAGTATGGTGGGAATACTAGAGACACGCTACTCACCTGAGGCGGCGATGGCAGCGGTGTGGGTTGGTCCTGTTGAGCGACCGGGCGGCACCCTCATGACCTTAATGAGTGTCGCGAGCAAAATGATGTCGTCATCGGTGAACTCGCTCTTGAAAGTCTTTACGGCATCGACCGATGGTCGAGTCAGGTATGAGAATAGACTGGATTCCTTGCCAAAAGTACGGTTGAACACCGCCCCGGTCTCGGAGGAGTTGATTTTGACAGAGAACTCCTGGCCCACCTTCCCCACAGTCACAGCTTTGTTGTCCCGCTCGATGGACATAACGCGGCCAATAATCACGGGATTATTGTCTTTGATGCATGCGAGCGGCGTGCCAATGCGCAGCTGACCTCCGGCCACGCGCACGGGCAAAATGATTGGATCGGTGTTGTGAATGGCGTCGTCGATGATCTCCAAGTGAACGGGAAACACTGCGATCTGGCGCAGGCGCTCCTTCTCGCGCTGATCGTACTCCTCGTTGTAGCGCGTGAACATGTCAAAGAGGTGGTAGATCACCTTGGCCTCAAACAATGTGATCCCCTCCCGCTCCGCGAGCGTGCGGGCTTCGTCGATCACCTCGACGTCGAAGGCAAGGATCACAGCGAAGCGTGGGGCCTTATTCTTCATCGACATTACCTGTAGAACGTGCCGCTTGTAAATGGGACCAATGGCAACGTTTGCAACGGGGATCTTCATGTCCTTCAAGAACGAGAGTAGGGCTTCCAGCGAGCCGAGCGTTGAGGTCTGAACCGTGACTCCGATTCCGGACTTGTCGATATCCTGGAGCAAATTGTTTGCTTCCTTCATCACCTCCCGTGCGAGCGCCTCCTTGTCGGCGTTAGGTCCCACGACCAGTAGCGGGGTGCCGGGGATTACGTGGTCGAGGTCGTTGGCGCTGATCTTGATACCCATCGCCGCACGGATGGACTTATGGTGCACGTAGTCGCTGCGAACACGCAACTCTTTCATAGGCTGCGGTGTGAGGAGGGATCGAATCTGCGTGAAAATCGGCCCGTTCGTGCCGCACACGCAGATGTTGTCGCCCTCGTGAAGCTCACCGTTGATGAGGACGACGTCGATGGTGACGCCGATGCCGATGATCGGCTTCACCTCGAGGATCGTGCACTGCAGGTCGTCCTTGAACGTGACCTTCCCCTCCATGAACTGCTGTACTAACTGAATCTCCAGCAGAAGGAGGTCGGCTATCCCCTCGCCGGTGCGCGCGGAGGTCGGCACGATGGAGACGACGCGCTTTTGGTCGGTGTTGCGGAAGTACAGCTCGGAGTTGAGGCCCTGCTCGGCGAGCTCGTTTTTGATGTGGGTGAGTCGTGTCTCGAACTCGCTGCGCACGTACTCCTTCTGCTGTTGGAACGTCTGCTGAAAGTCCATGTTGACGTTCGGGACCCAGTCGTAGAGGCGGTCCACCTTGTTCATCGCGACGATAAACGGGCACTTCCGCTCCCGCAGCAGCCGAATGGACTCCTTCGTCTGGGGCTCCAGACCATGGGTGATGTCCACCACGAGAATCGCGATGTCGCAAAGACTGCTTCCGCGGCTGCGCAGGTTGGTGAAGGACTCGTGGCCGGGCGTGTCGATCACCAGTAGGCCGGGCACGTTGATGTCGTGGTTGAACTTCTTGTTCAGCTCTGCGGTGGTGGCCAGCAGCGACTCACGCGGGAAAAAGGTGGCACCGATTTGCTGCGTGATGCCGCCGGCCTCTCCGCCCTGGACGTTGGAGGCGCGGATGCGGTCGAGAAGGCTCGTCTTTCCTGCATCCACGTGGCCCAGCACGCAGCAGATGGGTGAGCGTAGGTTAGCCACTTTCTCGAGAACATGGTTCTTTTGGCGCTCCAGCTCCTTCGCCTCCCGGCGCGCCTTGCGACGCTCCTCGCGGGCCTTTTCCTTCGCCGCCAGCCGCAGCGCCTGCGACTCACGGCGCTGTTCATTGCGGTCGTGGCGACCGGTGCGGCGCTCCTCACGCATGGCGACTTCCTCCCAGTCGTCCTCATCGATTTCGCCATCCGAGTCGGTCACCTCCATCGCCTCCTCCCCCACCGCCGCCTCGTCATCGTCGTCCTCCTCCGTCTCCGACTTCTCCTCAGGCTCGACCTTCGGCTTCGGCGGCTGGTGCACGTGCTTCGCCGCGGGCTTCTTCGGCCGCGGCTTCGCTTCCTCCGCCTTCGATTCGGCTCTGAGCTTTTCTACGTCGGGCAGCACCATTCCAGCCTGGCGCATTCGCTCAAGGGCATCGTTCGCCTGCGCACCCTTCGACTTTTTCCGGTCCTCCTTCTCCTGCAACCGCCGTGCTTCGCGCTCGGCCAGCCTCTCCTGCTCCTCGATCTTCCGCTGCTCCTCCGCTAGGCGCTCCTCCTCCCGCAGGCGGCGTTCCTCCTCCTCGGCCTCACGTCTCAGGCGCTCTTCCTCCTCTTTCTGCCGCGCCATGTGCTCCTTCAGCTTCGCCAGCATCGCAGCCGGGGGCCCCTTCTTGGCCCCGGGCTTGGGCCCACCCTTCGGCGGCATGGCTCGGCGACAGGCGTGGCTTACACGGTCACGTCACGTACGGCAGCCACTGCTGCACGGTGTCGATGTGGCGTGGTGGCGCAACGTCTCCGTGGCCTCTCAGGCAGCGGCTTTCGCTAATCCGGCTTCGACGCGCGCTCTGGTGATTTTGTACGATGCGAAGCGACCAGGTCGGGAGGGGCGAGGCGGGAATGGGAGGGGGGG
>PGOM01000007.1:387785-413832 GCA_002921335.1 Paratrypanosoma confusum | reverse complement strand
GGGTAGGGGTAGGGGAAGGAGTTTGGTATTATCGTTGCTCTTTGCTCAGGGGGAGGTGAGGCAGTGATGGAGGCGGAGCTGGAAATGGGTGGTTGACGTGTTTTTGTTTGGTGGGGGCGATGACGGTGCGGCGAATGCCGACAGATGCCGCCCGCGACCGAAGCCGACCGACCGCGTCGCTGCGCTCCTTCCGGTGGCCGCACCGCACTGACACCACGCTCCCCGCCGCGCCCGCGCACTCACCGTGGCTGATGGGCAGGGACACACTCGCACACGCACACTCGCACACGCACTCACACCTGTATCAGATCGTTCATGCATTCACTCCCCACGCACGGTCTTACCCATACGCTCACCGAGTTCGCTCCAAGTCGCCAGCTACACAAGCGTACCGCTCAACACAAAGGTTGTTACTTCTGGAGCTTTGCATCAATGGCAGCTCGTGGGAACGACCTCGAGCGACTTTCACGAATCAGACAAACAAAGAAGGCGCAGAAGTACTCCAGTACGTTCACAAGCCGACACACTTACGCACGCACACACACACACACACGCACAAAAACACTGGCACACCCTCAAAAACGTCGAATGGAACGTGCTGATGGGTAAACTAGGGAGATAGAGAGGGGGGAGAGACGGAGGAGAGAGAATTCACTTCCGTGACGCAGGCCGAGAAGCAGCAAGCTACGAATCCGGAAATCAAGGGCAAAGCGAATGATGCGCAGTGATGCTGAGGCCACGTTTCCAGGATAGACGCCGAAGATGGTCGCACCAGGAGGAGCGGCGCGATCGCAGATTACATCACAACCGCCATCAACCTCACCTAGCTCTAGCCGATCCCTTACCGTCTCGCCGTGCCAGCAATGTAGCAAAGATGCGAGGTCAGTCATCGTAAAATCACGCACGTTTGGCAGCAGCGGCAGTGATGCTGCAGCCACGCCTCGACCGCCCCCTCACCCGCTGGCACTCCAGCTTATCGGGCAGAGGCGGCTCACTGCCGCAACCGAAGTCATCCACACTCGAGTCACCAAGGGCAGGCCATCGCCAGGGTAGCGCTATTCTCATACGAATCCACCGTTCTTGCCCACTCATGCTTTCTCAACACGACCCTCCCTCTTCTACCGCTGCGGTGCACCAGACTCCCAAATCTCCTCCTGCCCCTCTTCTTTCTGTAAGCGACTGCCCATGAGAGAGAGGGGGGGGGGAGGGGGATATTGCAGAGGAGCTCTGGAGCAAGAGGGTATCGGGTGCGTAAACGTAGAGTTGAATGGTTCCGCATGATCGGCCTCGGCGATACGATCGCCCGCACCGCACCACACCACGCCGCCCCTCCCTCTCCCCCCCACGCACCACTCCCACCGCCACCACAGGTCTGACATTCTGGACCGAACTCATCCATCGACACCACCACCAGCATTCCTGACTCCTTTCCCTCCCAGCCACTCCCATCGGCTCACGTACCCAGGGTCTTGTCTTCTCATCTCTGCTCTTACCCTCTTCGCTCCCGTTATTCTCCCACAAAGCACGAGGTAGTCTCTCATCATCTCATTCACTGATTCATGGCTAGGAAGGATGGGGTTGGGGTGGGGGGCGAGAGGAGCAGGTAGGCTGTACTGAGTGGATGGGTCTCGGGGTCAGAAGCGGTGTGAGAGAGGCTTTCAGTCGCCATGAGTTTGGGGGTCACTACAGCGTATTTCTACCCCTCCTCCTCCCTCTGCTACAGTCGTGGGGCGTAGGTGCCACCGAGCGTCGTGGCAGGCAGTGTGTGAACCATCAGATCCTCCATTCCCTCTTCCAGCGCTTGCGCAAACACGTTGCCGTACTCCCATAGGTCGTCGCTGAGCGTCGCCACGTCTAGCCGCTCAGCCTGCTGAGGAAGCGCCACAACCAACTCGTACTCAAGGCGTTCCCCCTCATCACCGGCCTTGGTGATAATAAGCGGCGTGCGGCGTGTCTCTACGAGTTGTAGAACGACCCGGTTGGGCAGCGTTGTTGCCCATTTACGGATAATTCGTTCGCACGTGTAGACGACGTCGCCAAGCTCAGGCGAGAGGATGGACTGTACCGAGTCGCGCGTGCTGCGAAGGATGTCCGCATCGAAGTATCCCTCCGCAATGCGCTTTTTGATCGGGTGTCTCGCGCGCACGAGAAGGCGCAGGTCGGGCATCTTGCTACGAATGTAGTGGGAGACCAAAAAGCGATCCCACGGCTTGTTCAACTGCGAGCAGCGTAGCTGGGAGTTCAGCTCGCAATCGAGCATCTCGTTCTGGCGGCGGATCATCACCTTGTAGCTGGTTGTGGGCTCCTGCGTAAGCGTCATGCCAAGCTTCCCCGCAAGGTTTTCCATGCTAGCCTGGTTGCTCTCGCTGGCAATCGCGAACCATGCGTAGGGATGCGACACGTACACGTGCCGCTGCGATGTCCAGATGGGCATCACATTGCGGTTCTGCTTCGCGATCTGGCGATAATAGAGCGCCTTACCAGCGCCGATGTTGAGCTCACCCGACATGTTCATGTTCCAGATGTTCATGACGCACCACATGAATGCCCGGCGGAAGCGCAACTTGTTGGCCGTGTTTGCCCCCACGTCGCACGCCGTGAACGCCGCTGTCACCTTGCTTTGCCCGGGCAGCTTGGAGGGGCTGATCATCGAGAGGCCCACATCGGCCGTGGCGTCGCTGTGAAGAAGCTGGAACGCGCGGGGGGCGAGTGGGTCGAAGCGCTCGCCCATGCGCGAGGGGCTGAGCTCCATGAAGTCCAGCTCCCTACGATCCTCGAACCCAGCCTCGACACCCCAGTCTCCGTACTCGTCTGCCTCCTCCAGGGCTTCGTCAGCGCGGTCGAAGTCGGTGACCACCACGGTGCGCGCATTGTCCTCCTGGGCCACAGTGAGGCTCGCTTGCTCCGCCGTCAGAATCTCCTCTACCTGTCGAACTAGCGCACTCTTCTTCGATCGCTCGTCGACAGACACCTTGCAGTGGTGCGCGAGAAAACAGCCCAGCTCCGGCACGGAGAGGGAGAACAAGTTTCCCTCGTTCCACAGTCCCCACACCGTGTTCCGGTCGATGTGTGACGCATCTTGCGCCACGGTCCCTTGGAAGCGGCGGGAGAGGCACAGCGAACCCATCGCGCGGCTTCTGCTGTCGCACGCCGTCCTGAACCCGAGGCGGGTGTAGGTCCTTCTCCAGGACGCAAGAGGCATTGTGGCCCCGTGCGCCACGCCCGCCCCATGAAACCGCAGCATGTCGCCAGTACAGGCTGGGTGTCAGCTTGGCCCACCACCGTGACGCTGCCGTGTGCTAGCGGGTACGCACGTTCACCTTACTGCCCTTGTGCACCGGTGTCGTTTGGTCGCGACCACGTCGCGATGGTGGTTTTCGAGACACGAGGGAGAGACTGCAAAGAGGCCGAGGGAGGCGGCCAGCAGCAGCGGGTGCGGGCAACCGCCCGCCTGGGGATCAGCACATTCGTGACAGAGTACCGCGGCCACACCAGCCACACGGCCAAGGTACTCAGCCACAGGCGAGGGAGCCAGGCACCGCGGCGCGGCGGGGTCCGTCTCGGAGCAAGCACGCGACAGGGCAGCGTGATCTTTGCGTCGGCGTGCTTCTTCGGGCAGGCGCGGTTGGCAGCCCGCTCGCCGCCGCCATCGCCGCGACCCGCTCCCGCGCACCCCACGAGCACTGTGCCACATCCCCATGCGCCGTGCACGAGCTCTGCGACGGACGACGCCCACCGACCCCCATCCCCGCCCCGGCCTCTCTGTGCACGCGCGCGTATCGTCGACCCGGAACTCCCCCTCCCCTCCCCCCACCCCATGCCATGCGACCGACCGTCCACACCCCTGGGCCGCAACAAGGCACCAGGAATTCGACTTTTGACCCGGTACGCTTCCGCCACCGGTGGCGATGTGAGGCGGCGGCGTGCGGTTGCCGATCCCTGCGAGCTGCCCTCCGTAGTGCGTTGCCGACGAGGGCATCCGCCACATCCACCCGCATTCACACTGACGACATTCATGCACACTCACACACTCGGCACTTGCACTCCACACGAACCCCAATCGCGCCGAAGAATAGAATCGAAAAGAGCTAAACCAGGCAAAGCCACACACCCCATGTCAGCTTAGGCAGCTGTCGACAGCACGAGGGAGACTGCCTTCGCCACATCACCTCCCTTCCCTCTCCCCACCCACATTGAGTACGTCATTCCCTTTCCCTTCCCCACCCCCCTCGCCCCTTCCCCTGCACTCAACATGTCACTCCGAACGTCCCTCACGTCCCCTCCCTCGATACGCTTCATCCGCAAAGGCGGTGTGATAACTTTGCCGTTCAAGTCACGCACCACACACACCCACTAACCCAGTATTCAATCCCCATCCCTCCCACACCGCCACCGGGGCGCATATCCTCCACAAATGCGAACCTGTTCTTATCGGTCCTTCTGATTTTCGATGTTGGTTGCTGTATGTTTGCTTTTGCTGCTTAGCTGCACGACGCCAGAAAACGACATTGATGGCGGGAGAAGGAGATGGTATGGCAGGGTCAGTAAAGGGTCGTCCCAAAACCTATGAACACGCATTCAAGCACAAACAGCCATAAACACAAAGTACACGACTATCTTCCTCACACACATACAAGGGTACTCCACATGCGGCCCGTACTGCTCGGTTGGTACCGCGACCCGTTCAGCAGGGGTTTTCGGCGCACTGGGTAACTCACCAGGCTAACGTGCCAGGAGTAGTGAAGGGGAAGAAGATGGTCGCGACCTCGGTGCAGTGCTGGAGGTCGTGATTAGCTGAAGCATCAAGCAAGGGTCACTGTGCCCGTGTGAGCACCCGAAATATGGACGTGGTGCACTCATGCCACTTCCGGTCTTCCATCCAACTGTCAGCTCCGGCGTTGCAGTGCATTTGTGGAGGCACGTGCCGATCTTTTCGCGGTGGCTACGGAGGCGTGCAATAAGTCGTTGTCGTCGCCGCAGGCTAATTGCCACTTCGAATGCCACTGGGGGCGATGCCGCCACGCGGTTTGGCGGCAGCGCTACCACCGAGGTAGCCCATGGTGCCTCTGCCAATAGGACCGGAGGGGCTGTAGAGACGCTGCATATCGCGGAGAGAGCTCACAAATACCTCGATGTACCGCGTGGACATGGCTCCGCCACTGCGGCTAAGGGCACTTTGGACATCCTCAAAGCTGAGCAGCTCAACAAATGCCTCGCCCGTTGGACGGTTGTGCTCGTTGTACACCATGTGAACGCCTTGTGGCGGGATGGAGACGTTGGAGAAGAACTCCGCAATGTCTTCCTCCGTCGCCGAGTATGGAAGCCCACGCACTCGAACGATTAATTCGCTCGGCTCGCGCGTTGGCGGCATCGCAGGGTACCCCGTCGGGGCTGTGGGCACCGCCGGGAACCCCTGCGGGTACGCACCTGGGGGAACAACTCCCTGCGGCTGATGAAAACTGTTCGATGGGGGGTTCATCATGAGTGACATCAGCTGTGGGCTCATGAAGTTGAATGGCGGCGCCTGCGGCTGTGGCCCAGATGAGCTGGGGAACGGGTTCATGGCGTTCCGCTCGTGCGCTCTTCCGCCACGGCTCGCGTCGTTGGGACCCATCCCCTGGCCATCGTAGTACGGGTTAAAATACATCTGCATGGCGGAAATCGGGTCCATTCCACCCACCGGGGTATTCAGGTAAGGCGGCATGCCAGCACCCGCACGCACTGCCATTGGGGCCGCCATGAGCGCCATCATTCGCTCCTCCGCCGAGGATGCAAGAATGTCGATGGGGCGGGTGCCCATGCGGGTCCGGTGCATGCTTCGCAGTTTCTCGAGCTGGCCCTTGGTCAGGGCGTCAACAAAGGCCTCGCCAATACTCCGACCGGTTCCGTCGCGGCAGATATCTACCCGTCCCAAGTTGCCAGCTGGGGCGAGAAAGTTGCGTATTTCCTCCTCGCCCGCGGTAGGCAGCAGGCCCCGCAGCCTCACAATGAAGCTCGGTACGCCACCGAAGGCGGGAGCATGACCGCCCGGGAAGAAGCCCATCCCTGCAGCCTGAGAGTTCATCATCATCATCATGAGGGGGTTCAGCATCATGTTATGCGGCCCCGGCATGGCCCCCATAAAGGGATTCACGATGGGACTCGCGTTCGCGCCATCGTCGGGCCGCACCCCCCCGGCGGCACCGTGGTGTGGCTGCCCGCGGCTCTGGAAGTTGCCGCCACCACCATATTCATTGTTCATCTGGCCACCTGGCGCGTAAGGCATGCCGCGCTGCCCTCGACCAACATCGTGGGAGTGATAGGGATTACTGTGGGCCCCCGCCGACTGCTGCTGCTGCTGCTGCCACCCGCGGCGCCTTCTTGACGCGGCGAGCACGATCGAGTCGCGGTCTTGAGGAGTGGATAGCATCACCTCAACGTAGCGGGTGCCCAGGGGAGACATGTGCAGAGCGCGCACCTCTTCCACTTGCCCCTCCGTTTCTACCTCGACGAAGGCATCACCAGTATTGCGGCCATCACCGTCCTTGCATAACTGGATTCCGGCTATTTTGCTGACGGGAGTGAGGAACTCCTCGAGCTGCTCCTTGGTAGTGCTAAACGGCAGGCCGCGAAGGCGGAGCACGAAGTACTTCGCAGCGCGCTCCGCTTCCTTGTTTTCATCGATAGCCGCCAGCAGATCTTCCTCCGTGGACTTGCTTAGCTCGATGAAGCGGTAGCCGATGTGTGTTAGGTTCAGTTTGACAATCGCTGCGGAGATGTCGTTGGGGTTCTTCAGCTTCACGAAGCCGATACCGCGAACCACGCCGCGTGAGAAGAAGGTGATTGGGGCTTCCTCGGCCAGCTCAAAGTCCTTGAAAAAGGTGCGAATCTGGTCCTCCGTCACGGAAAATGGGAGGCCACGCATGTGAATGAGGGGTTGGCTTTGCTCCTTCGACTCAGCCGCCGATGCGTCGTCGGAAACGGAGGCTGTCTCATCTACTGGATGAGCCTCAGACACCTCTCCACGCGGCTGCGTCATCTCGGTCGCGGTGGCACTCTTTCCACCATGAGGATCTATATGTACCTGCGCCACGCCCTGCTTGGCATTCACCGCCTCGGAAGCACCAGACGGGTGGTCACCAATGCCCGTGGCGTCAGCGTCACCGACCCGCGGGATGACTTCTTCCTCGTGGGGTCCACTGGGCGTCGCCGACGGCGCCGACTGGGGCAATGGAGCGGTTTCCATGTGATCGAGGGCTGGATCGTGCGTGCTGTTCGCACTGACGGCGGTCAATCGCTTATTTAGGGGTTTTTCTTCTGCTTCTTATTCCCTTGCCAAGATGCCACGCCCCTTGCCCCGTTTCACTTCAGCCACCGCAGCCACATACAGTTTGTCCCCTGACCCCTCCCTTCCCTCCTTCGTCCCCGTGACGCGATTGACAGGGCATCCTCTCACTTCCCCAAGTTTGTAAAGGATCACGCAAAGGCAGGCTGTAGCCTATGTTGCCGCGGAGGAGGCAGCGCAAAGAGGAGAGTCGGTGGGTGGGTGGGGGGTGGGAACCCTTAATTGGAAAAGCTGGGTACGCTTGGTGCTTGAAAAAGGTGAGGTGGAAGGACGCGTCACGGGTTGCCGACCACCAGCGGTGCTAGGAATACCGCATGCTCCTGCTGACGTCACGGCTCTGCTCGGCGGCTGCCACCTCATTTCCGCCATTCTCCCACCTTGCACTAGGCTCTCTCCTCCCAGCAATGCGGCACTGGCTATAGCGAAGTGAAGAGAAGGGCAGTGCTAATGCCTCCGAAACCGAAGCTTGTCGACAATACTGCACTCCAAGGCGCACTAGTACCCTGCTCCATCGGCTCACTGGTGTTGCTATCGCATTTCTGTAGTAGCCGCACCGCTGGATGTGCAGAAATGGGCTTATCGAGGTTCACGTTAGGTGGGGCGGTACGGTGCTTTAGGGAAAGCACCGCGATGGCGGCTTCTACGCTTCCAGCAGCGCCGAGCAAGTGACCCAGCGCGCCTTTGGTGCTGCTGACAAACAAAGGAGCCCCACGCTCGCGGCAGTCATCGGCGACGCAGAGCTCCTCTTCGATGGCCCGAAGTTCGATCTGGTCGCCCATTGTCCCCGTTGCATGCGCATTCACGTAACGGACCATCGAAGCGGGTACTCCCCCGTCCTCCAGCGCCGCACGCACGCACTGGCGCGCGCCCCGGCCCTGGGGATGCGGCGCAGCGACGTGGTGCGCGTCGCTACTTACACCAAATCCACGCACCTCCCCGTAAATCCGCGCACCCCGGGTTTTCGCAGAGTCCAGTGACTCCACGACAAGAATCCCAGCACCTTCGCCAATCACAAACCCACCACGTTCCTCGTCAAAGGGCCGGGCGGCCTTCTCCGGCGCTGCGTTGTACCGGGTGCACAGCGCGCGCATGCGGGCAAAACCGGCCACTGCCACTGGCGTGATGCAGCTCTCCGTTGCACCACAGATCATGATGTCGGCCTTCCCGCGACGAACTGTTTCAACCGCTTCAGCAATGCAGTATGCGCCTGTTGCGCAGGCAGCGACACCACTCCCGATTGGCCCATGCAGTCCGTAGCCGATAGACAGTGCACCCGCAGCCATGTTTCCAAGTATCTTGGGCACAAAGAATGGGTTCACACGACTGTAGTGCACGTTGTCCGCATCACCGAACAGGTGCACCGACACATCCGCGACGTCTGCGAGGGAAGGTATGCCCATTCCGACGTTTACACCCACGCGGCTCGTGAGGCAAGGGAAAACCGGTTTTATCAGGTCACCCCGTTGGAGAAAGCCGGCATCCAGAAGTGCCTCTTCGGCAGCTTTTTGAGAGAAACGGAAGGCGCGCGGCTCGTGGGAGCTCGGATCAAACACAATTGGATTGCGTGTCTTTGCTCTCGAAAAAACGTCGATTCCACAGCGTACGTCATCTTCCTCACTGCTCCGTGCCATGACAGGCGCGGCTACTTGGCACGGTGACGAACGAACGATTGCCTCAAGGCGCCGGCGCTTTTCGTCTGCAGTTATGGATTTATCCGCGGCGATAAAGGAAGGAAGGTAATACGGGACATCGATGAGTGGCCGGGTCGCTGATGCGCCTGAGAGCAGCTGTCCCCACGTCTGCGCGGTGCCCACTCCCAGTGGTGTCACGAGACCGATACCGGTGACAACGACGCGGCAGCACGGTACCGGCGGCCGCGGCCCCAGCCCGATCATCGTTCCCCAAGTGCGCAAGGCGGAGAGATGGTGGGTCGCGCAGGACGAGCTAGATGCGGCTAAGCTGCGGGTTTGGGCGTGGCAGTCTGCGGTGTGCATGCGTGGGTGTGCATCGCACTGAGTGGGGTGACACGGGCCGCCGTCGGCTAGCCGCAGTGCACTACGTGCTGGGCGTCACACCCGCCGCTCTCCCCCTCCTACTCACTTGCACTGCCGCCGCCGCCCCCCCCCCTCGAGTGGCGCAATAGCACCCACGTGGTCATCGGTATGCCAGAAGCAGCTTGAGGGACGACGGTGGGGGAGGGATTGGGGTGTAGGGAGTAGGAGAGACACGCGGTGAGCTTGGCCCCTACCTGTGACGAAGGCGTCTAGAGTAAACGCTGTGGTTCATGCCACCACTTACACCGTAACGCTCTTGGCGCGCCATCTGCTTCGACGGGCCAAAGTTCTTGAGCCCCGGAATCATGTTCCCCGACAGGAGTTGTATCTGATCCCATGCGCCATCTACCGAGCGGGCCCCACGACCTTTCCCAGCGAGCCCCTTCTGTCGCACCTCCTTGCCGTCGAGCAGTGCGCGCTGCACGTCGAGGATGCCGTGACCCCGCTTCAGGGCCGCGGAAATGACCCGGGGGCCAGCAAGGTGGCGCTTGCTGCTAAACTCATTGCGAAGTCGGAAGAGCAAATCGGGGCGCTCCAGCGGTGGATAGCGGTATACAACGCGAAGGAGCTCCTTGTAGAGGTACAGGATCTCGCGCGCCTTGTACGGATACCGACGATACGACACCACAGGGGTACCTAGAACCTGCGCCCCTACTTCGCGGCGGCTTGGCCCGCGAAGAGCCAGCGTCCCGAACATACGTGTAATGCTACAATACCTTTAGCCTTTTATGCCGTACCGTATGGATGCTGGACGGGTGTGTGCTGCATTTACCGATTCCTTTAGGGCTTACCGTGGGAGAAAGAGAACCATGAGGTGATGCTGCAGCAGCACACGAGTACCTCCGTCGTAGCTTCCGCGGCTTTCGGTGCGGCGCAAAGTGCCACACCGATGCCTGCCGACAATCACCAAGCCACGGATTCTAGAAACAGCACGCTCACCGGCGATGGGTAAGCGGAAAAGAGTGGCAGTGAGGTCTAATTGTCCGCGCCCTGCCTGCGCGATGTGCCCTGTCTTCCCCCTCCCCTCCGTCCCGCTCGGTCATTCCTTTCGCCGCTCCACCTCCTACAAGAACTGAATGATGTCGTCCGAGTCGGTGCTTTCGAAGATAAAGGTGTCCCCCTGCATCTCCGTTAGCAGCGTATGAAGAGCATGGGGCTGAACGTCGCAGCCAACAAGGTCGTGAACGTCGTGAAGATGCACCGTGGGCTTCTTCTCGCGCTGCAGCTGGGAAAGCGCCGCGAGGACGCGCTGACGCACGCCGGCCACACTTGACGGCGCCTCACGCACTCCGCCAGCGGTAGGGGCGGCACTTTCAGCAGCATCATCCCGTCCTCGCTTCCGAGACAGGTCCGCGGCTGGCTGGGTTCCCCCTCGCTGGTCCCGATGCTCCTCAGCCGATGCCACGTTGTCCTCCATTCGCTGCGTACCCGCTGTGGTGGACGCGTACACTGATGCACGCAGGAGCTGCATCGCAGCGAATACGTCATCTTCCTCCACCGCGGTGGCCAAGCGCAATTTGGCGTGCGCCGTCGCTAGGCGGATGATGGCCTCCAGGGTGCGCGCCGTGATGTGGAAGCCATCGCGGCGTCCTTCCTCCTGTTGCTGCTTCTGCTCGGCTCGCAGCTGGACGTAGTTCTGGCTAACGAGCTCCTGTGACGCCTCTGTGAGACGAGGAGCGCCACGCTTTGCAAGGAGGATAAACGCCTTCAGGAATTCGATCGCGACAATAGAATCGCCAACGCTGTTTGTGGTCATTCGTAGTGATGCAGAAGCGCCCAGAGCCGCACCGACCTGAGCTCCCCCACGCTGCCTAGTCCCTGCCGTTGTGGCTGTATCGACCGTTGTTTTGGCCACCACCTCGTCCATCGTTACCGGCTCGGCGGTCATGTGGTTTCGCAGGATGTGCGTGCCTATGCGGCGGTTAAACTGCGATGAGTGCTGATCGAGAACAATGAACGTCAGGTCGAAGCGAGAGAGTAGTGAGTCCGGCAGACCCACATTGAACGCTAGCGTGTGCTGTACACTGTAGAATCCGTAGATGGGGTTTGCCGCTGCGAGGACGCTGCACCTCGCGTTCAGCGACGCGTGAATGCCCGCCTTGGCAATAGTCACCGTTTGTTGCTCCATCGCCTCGTGCATCGCGACTCGGTCCTGTGCCGTCATCTTGTCGAACTCGTCCACGCATAGGATGCCACGGTCAGCGAGTACCATTGCCCCCGCCGACAGCGACCGTTCCCCGGTGTAGGGATCCGCGGTGACCGCTGCGGTCAGCCCGACCCCCGAGGAGCCTTTACCCGTCGTGCTTAGAGCGAGAGGAGCCACTCCAAGGACGAAGCGGAGCAGCTGCGACTTGGCCGTCGACGGCTCTCCCACCAGCAGTACGTTGATATCGCCGCGGATATGCGAGTTATGGGCGTGGCGCTCTACGCCACCAACCATCAGCAGTAGAATGGCCCGCTTTTCATTTGTCAGGCCATAGAGTGATGGCGCGATCGCTTTGGCGAGCACGTCAAGCACCCCACTGGGGCCTCCTTGGGCCACACACTTGCGTGCGAAGCTAACAAGCTCGTCCTCGAGCGAGGGAAGTGTGCGGTAGATGCTGCTCTGCTGCTGCTGTTTCATGAGAACAAGGTTGTTTACCAGCACGATGGACTGGAAGCTCTTGCTGTCGGCGGTGGTGTAGGGCATAAACACACCCACGGCGAGCACGCGGTCACCGGGTGTGGCGATGTCAACAAGGTCGTCGTCGAAGCGCAGCTCCACATGGCGCGGCAGCTGCCCCGTCGGCGCGCGCTCTGGTGCTTCCTGCAGAATGGCGCACTGCGAGTCGAGGAACGTGGAAAGCCCCAGCTCGGTGCGCAGTGCGTTTCCCTCCATATCTGTCTTTGGCATCACGTTGACAGTGGGAAGGTGGGAGCTGTCTAGCATTGGAGTGAGCTGGTCGCGATACTCCTTTTTGGTGAAGCGGTTGGTCTCCGTGCAGTAGTGGACCGTCTCGATGACGCGTGGGCGGTTCGTGGACTGTCGGGTCACAATCCCTTCAAGTGCCACCATGGTGTTCAGATGCCGCGCGTACAGCTCCCGCGGGCTCAGCACGCGCCCCACTGGTCCCTCAAACCCCACGTGAACCACACGCGAGCGGTAGTCCACTTTGAGGTACTCCGGCTGCTGCCGAAGGACGATATCGTGCAGCGCAAGCTCCAGCAGCGGCAGGTACTTGCCCGGCTCGCGTATGAGACTGAGTCCAAGCGAGATGTCCCCGCTGCTAGAGTCGCCGCTCCCGCCCTGGTCTCCCACCAAGCCGCCGACAACCGACGACGGTGTGAAGTCTAGCAGGTCACTCATGTCCAGAATCAGGCGCGCCTTGGCCTCGGCCATCATCTCTTGCACGCGCTGGTTGTACTTGGCCTCATTCCGGTCCGACTCAAAAAAGTCAATGAAGTGGCGCCGGATGAGCGTCTGCTCTTCCGTGAGCGTGCGCTTGCTCAGCATCGTTTACGAGCGCAAGGCAAGGCGCTGACCGCTTCGTGGGCACGACGTGACTGGAACGCCACAGCTACGCGATGTCGCCGCAGTGGCGGGCTTCGTTCCTCGGCGTCTCCTTTACGCACTTCACCGATGGAATGCCATGCACACCTCCCCTCCCCTCTTCTGCACCTGGGCCTTGCAACGATGACTTGCGCACGGCACATGCAAAAAAAAAAGCAGACAAACAAAACAACGCAACAAAACAGTCAGCACGTTGAGGCCATGCAGCGGGACGAGACAGGAGTCAGTCACAGGCCGCCCTGCGATAGGGGTGCAGACTCGATGGTGAGAAGTATGGGAAAGAAATCTCCAACACGAGAGACGTAGCACACACCATACCTGGCGAGTGGAGGACTGCCACGCCCCTCAGAGTGCTGATGCGAGTGCTCCAAGGGACACTCGAAAGTGAAATGGTGCTGTAGTGTATTCTGAAACGAGGCAGGGACTGGATGCGAGTCGCCACAGCTACTCATTTAAAGGTGCTGGATGCGGCAGTGAATACCATCACGAGGCGCCGGAGGAAACATCTTGGATGTCGCCACGTGCTCTTTTCCTTGCGTTGTCTGATCTACTGCTACGCTCATGGTTGAGGCTCTGTAGAGTCTCTATGAGAAGCTCCACATCGCGGACTTTCATAGCGAGGACGTCGTCGTCCACATCCCAATCACGAATCATCGCTTCCTCCATCGCGGCAAACGGGGTATGCATGGCTTCGGTCAGCTCGCTAACCAGCGCTCTCGCCGCATGATCAGCGTCAGCCTTGTCGCGCCGCCTGCGCTCCTCGGCCTCGTTTTGCTGCCGCTCGCGGGCTAGTAAGGCCGCCTCAGCGAGCTTCGCTGCTTGCTGGGTCTCTCTGCTTATTCGCTCCTTGTGCTGCTGGCTTACGGTGTCCCCTGGGGCAGGGTAGACGCCGGACGAGCCGAGACCCGAGCCACCCCGTGATGTCGGTGCGGCACGCGCGGCGTGGCGCCCTCGCTCGCGGCTAGCATCGTACTCCCTACGTTTCTCCGGGTCGACGAGTGTCTCCACCGCGTTGGAGATGTGCTCGAAGGCACGGCGGGCCTGGTCCGAGGGATCCTTGTCGGGGTGAAACAGGAGTGAGAAACGCCGGTATGCGCGCTTTATGTCGCTAACCTTGATATCCTTGTCCGCCACGGTGGGCGACACACCGAAGATCTCGTAAAAGTCGAGCAGCATAACATTTTCTTTCGTCAGTTTCCCCGCTGGTAACCCGGGGGTCTCCCCGTTCGGGGGCCCGTCGCTACTCATCGGCGGCTGGTTGTCCCTGCACGCTTGCCCCAGCAACCACAATACATCTACAGATATCTCTGCGGCGATCCTCCTACAAGCCGAGTCACGTACTGGCGCTCCTGAAGGGGTGTCAACCGCGGTCTAATAGTGCACTTCGCGCTGAGGAGACTTCGCCTACGACGTATTCACAAGATGCAGTCTCCCACGCGGGGGGCAGGTGGAGGCAAGCCGGAGTTGACAAAGGACGGCAAGTTCAGGGGCGGACGAGCCACCACAGCTGAAGCATGGGAATAATGCAGGCGCGGCCACCGCGAGAGCCGCGTTGGGCATCCAGTTGGTTTACCCACGGTGGATGAAATCAAACCATCATTCCCCCCTCCCTCCCAATCCACCCTTCCTTCTTCCAATCCCTTCTTTTCTCCGAATCAGGCCAGCAATACGGCCTTTTCTGAGAATGAAGCCGCACCGGTTCGCGGCAGCTGCCACAAAAACGTATGAGGAGATGCAAAATGGGGGTGGCGGGTTGGAGTCAGCGGTAGTATCCAACACAGGTGCATTAGGGCAACAGAAGACGCTAAACAAAAAAGATGTGCATCTCCACAAGAAGGATACGAAATCGCTGCACTTGTCACACCTGTGCTTGCGGGTGCCGTGCGGCAACTAGGGCATTACAAAGAATGAGGGGGGGGGGAGAGGGGGAAGGGGAGAGGGAAAGAGGAGAGGAAGGGCTCCTGCGCAGTCGGCAACGGAGAAAAAGAGTCCCTCGATGCAGTGTGTCCCCATCCATGCGCTCGCGTGGCAAAAGCAGTGAACCACGAAGTTTCCGCGACTGCTACCGGGCTCATCGCCGCCCCTCTCCCAGGGACACCCGCCCCCCCTCCGTACCCATTGCAGCTGTGCATGCGCACTCATCTCCGGTCAGTAGGTACTGTTTTTTTTTTTTTGAGCGGCATCCAGTCGCTTTGCCAGATCGATCATTTCGGTGAGCAACGCTGCGCTTTCACGAGAGGGGACCCCAACTGTAAGAGGCGGTGATGATTTGGGGAGACGGTGGGAGTGGGCAGACCACTTATGGGCGCTCAACAGGGGGAGATGGGGGCGGAGGCTCCAAAAACACCGAAAAAAAAATTATTCGACGGACCAAATCGGCAGTCGATGAACAGCGAACCGGGTCGCAAACAAGTGACTAGGGCAGTCGAGCAATGCCAGACATGTCCGCGTGAAGCCCACCTTCCTGGAGTGTGATGCTGCGGCCAGCAGGGCATGACACATTCTCGCTCACACCGCAGGGGGGCAATGGGTAGCTCACGGTAGAGGGCGGGCGTGGGAGCATGAGGTAGATCGAGAGAACGAGAGAGAGAGAGAGAGAGGGAGAGAGGGAGAGATAGAAAACCCACACAGGACCTACCGGGAGAGTCCGCTGCAATGAGACCGGGCTCGCCGTTTCAACTGTTGCCGGCGTACTGAAAACGAGTGTCCAAGTGGTTTTCGGTCAGGAAGGTCTGACTTGGCGGCAACAGGGTCAGGGGTGGTAAGCATGACGGCAGGGGCAGCGGGACTAAGCACGTTCGGGAGCTAGGCGGCTCAGCGACCTCGTCCGAGAGCTCGCCGGCAGGGTTGTTTGACGGCTGGCCGTGGCGACCCATCCCCTCCTCTACCGGCACCTCCTTCAGCACCTTCTTTTGCAGCCGTTTGTTACGTGTTTCGCTGCCTTTGCTACCCGCGG
Source organism: Paratrypanosoma confusum (assembly GCA_002921335.1). Classification (NCBI taxonomy): domain Eukaryota; phylum Euglenozoa; class Kinetoplastea; order Trypanosomatida; family Trypanosomatidae; genus Paratrypanosoma; species Paratrypanosoma confusum. Next base: position 397,948 of record PGOM01000007.1, on the reverse strand, counting down.
CACATTCCATCCGGGCGGCCGTTCCCGCGACCGTTTGTCCTGCAACCGGCCCACGGAAGCCGAGGCCTACCTTAAGGTACGGCGCACTAGATCTTCCTGAGCCACCTCTCAGCTGGCCCGCACAGAAGGGCGATTTCATTTGCGTCGCGCGTGCTTTCCCGGCACCTTGATGCCGTCCACTTCTTCCGTGATCAGTCGCGCTGAGCCGCCCGTAGGGCTCCCAGCACGGCGACTCGGCAGACAGGCCGTGGCGGTACGCTGAGTGGCCGTGCGTTGTGAAGGCATCGGCCGTAGATGGAGCACGCCCGACGTCGCCACCATGGTCTGCGCTGGTCATCGGCTCAACGGCGCTCGCACCCCACCCGCCGTCATGGAGGGTACCCTGGTTGCCGCTGCTACGGTCAGCTCGCCCACGGCGGCCTCGCGGCGCGTCAAACCTCATTACCTCCCTGGCTGTGCTCAGCGGGTCCTCACTGTAGTACACGAGCTCCGAGGGTGGAAGACATGCTCCACGACCGAAGAAGCTGGTTGCCGCGGCGATGCTCGCTTCGTTCGAGAGACGCTTCCGACTGGCAAGCGCCCGTCTTCTCCTGCTACGTGCGCTCGTGGTGCTACTCGCCGCGTCATTTCGATGGCAGCTGCGGTTGCTGCCGGCTCGGTAACTCCGCTCTTGCCTCTGCCAAGCCAGGGCTGTGCCCTCACCCCCCTCGCCTAGAGGCACCTCATAGCTGAGCTCCGTCCACTCTGAGACCTGGGAAAACACCGCGACACCATTGCGGGTCACGGATGTCTCACCACGGGCTCTGCCAGTGGCGTTACTTCGCCTACTGCGCCGACTTGCATTGCTGCTCGTCTCAAACAGTAGAGTCGTGGTCGTTGTTGTGGTGATGCCATTGGGCAGCTCCTCCTCCACCACCCATTCAAAGCAGTTGGACATACAGCGGCTCACCACGCGTCTCCTCGCGCGCCCTCAAGTCTTTTCCACCTCCCACACAGCTTCTTATACTATTTTCTGAAAATATTTATCCACACTTTCGGCCCCCCTGGATTTCCTTACTACAATCTCTACGCACCTCGGGTCACTCTAGATGGCTTTATTTTTATGTGGCTGCCCAAGCGGATGTTTCAGCAGTTGTAGTACTGAGCGAAACACGGTAATATGGCTCACCATCACCGTCTACCCAGAACATACCACGTCGACCAGACGCGACAGGCACGACGACGTCGGCGGGCTCGAAAATATGGATAGGCTGAGAGGGCCGAGGAGCGAGCGAGAGTGAGCGAGAGAGAAAGAGGAAGAATCAGTTGACTGAGGCACGGATGCTGCGGTCAACTCTGCCCGTGGCGTAGATGTTCAACGCGTGTGAGTTCCGGGGGGGGGGGAGTTGGTGCGTTGTCCCACTCCCTTCCCGCACTGCAGGTTTGGGCCACGAGCAGGCCGCAGGGGCCTGAGCCGGTGCAGGGGAATCGATGAAGGTAAACATGGTTGCGCCGCAGCAGCAACCCAATGCCGCACCCCCCATTGCCGTCTTTTCCCCATTGCTCTCACCCATTCCTTAGCACGTCCTCACCAGGCTACTCCGTCAGTCACTATGCTGCCCTCCTACTCCCATTCGGAGACCGCAGCAGTCCGTAGGATAGGCCCCGATGGTGCTGTTTTTTTGTGTGTGTGTGGGGGGGGGAGGTACTTGCTGCCCAGCCTTGCGACTCAAACATGAACGCCCACATCACTCGGGCATATTCCGGTCATCCTCTGCACCTAGTTCCTTCCGCTACCGAGCCGCTACACAGTACCATCGGGGTTCTTTGGGGCTTCAACGACTGCCACCGCAGCACTGGCAGATGGCTGCGAGAGCAGCTGTGATTCGGAATCAAGCGGTGGCTCTCGCGACTGTGGCTCTTCTTCCCTCCGCACGGAGGCACCAAGCGAGGTCGCTACAGGGAGCTGCACGTCGGTTGAGGAGGCCCCGGCACCCGTTTCACCGGAGGCCGCGGCGGACTCACTTTCCGTCATCAGAAAATCGACCCACATCTCAGCAATACTCTTGCGCTCGCTCGAGGCTGCGGCGCGCGGAGCGTCAGTCCGCGCCGCCCGTGGCCGCCCAGTGAATACGGAGTGAACCAATCCACCAACTAGGCCCCTTCCTTGGGTTGGCTTGGGGTTCGTCGGCCCTGGGAGTAGCCCCGCTTTTTCTTGCATGGCGTCGTCCCACCGCAGTAGCCCGCTGAGAACTTTGATGATGTCATTCGACTCGACATTCTTTCCCGCTACGAACGCATGAATGTAGTTTACGATCAGGTACGAAATCACCCGCTTATCGATCATCATGTCGCCATGGATCTGACTGCTGGTTTCCTCGATAATGCGCTTCAGCTCCGTCAGCTTCCTTTGGAGGGCAGAAATCTCGATGTTTTTTAGTGCTAACTGCTTCTTGTGCTGCTGGGCCAGCTCCTCCACGCGGGTCTGCTCGGAGCCCTTAGCCTCCTCGCGAACGGCCAGCGCGGCCCGCAGGTGGTCGACTTCACTCTGCAGGAAGTGCGTGCGCTCCTCTACATCGCGGCTTTTGCTCTCCTTGAGTGTCTGAAGCACGCGCTGCAGATTCTCGACGGACAGCGTGGCGCTCTCCAGCTCCTCTTCTTTTTGCTGAAGCAGCTGCTGGAGGTCCTCCCGCTCGGCCTCGAGCTGCTCCACCCGCTCGGACTTCCCTATTTCCCCACTCTGGGTTGCACGCAGGCTCTCGCGCATCTTGTCCAGCTCCTCCTTGACACGCTGGCTTTCGAGGCTGAGGTCCGAGTACTGCGTCTGCAGGGAAGTGAATTTCTGCCGCTCCCGTGCGAGCTCCATTTTCATGTTCTGCGTCGCCTCTGCTTTCACGGAGACCTCCTCACGCAGGGCACCGATCGTTTTCCATGCGTCATTTATCTGGCCGTTGAGAGTGCTATTCACCTCACGGGCCTGCTCGTAAGTGCGCTCCCACTCCCGATGCACCAGCGTGGCGTTGTCGTACAGCTTCTTCACCTTCGCATGCTCACTGATTTGGATCGACACAATATCTGACAGCGACAGCGCTGAAACTCCGGCGCCGCGCTCGCTTGGACTGTCGCCGCAACTCGCGCTGCTGCCACCATTCTCACTGGAGCTCCTGCTCTTGCCGCTTGATTCCGTGTTTGGCTTCGCGTGTCCATGAACGTAGGTGTCCAGATCTACCCCAGACCGCAGAAGGTGTTCAAGCAGCAGCCGGCGCAACTGCGAATGGAGTTCCTGGAAGTGGGCATTTTTCTCCTCCAGCTCCTTCCGCACGGCCAGCAGGATGGACAGGTTTTGCTGGTCAGCTGTCTCCGTCTCACGGGGTTTCCGACTCGTCTGGTCTAACTGCTCCCGCACACTGTCGCGCTGCCGACGCACCGCCTCCAGCTCGCCCTCCAGCACGTGGAGCTGATCCCGCAGCAGTGCGCTCGCAGCGCTCTGCTCCGCCGCCACCTGGGCCGCCGCCGCACCTTTTTGACGCTCCTCCGCGAGTGTTGCGTTTAACCGCAACACTGCCGCCACGCGTTCCTGCTGCAGCTGCTCTTTCAGTTTGCAAACTGCATCACTAGCAACAGACTCCCGCTCACTGCTGTCCTGCTGCAGCTGCGCCAGCTTCCCATGCAAGTCGGCAACTGCCGCCTCAAGGCTTTGCACGGTACTCCGCAACTGCACCTCGATCTGCCGCTGCTGGGTCACAGCGTCCTCGAGCGCGGTGATCTCCTCCAGCTTCTTGTGGAGTTGCATCGCTTCATCAGCCGCATCTCGCTGCCGCTCCTCTGATTCGACAGACGACTGATGCGCCTGACGAAGCTCTTGAAGAAGAGAGTCTCGCTCGTGGAGCATTGACTGTAGCTCGGCTATTCTTTGCTCCGCAGCGGCAGCCGCCTGCCTCCCCACTGCTTCTGCATCTCGAAGGACTGCCGCTCCTGCGAGCCGCTGCGCTGCAGCTTCGAAGAAAACGTCTTTAATGTCAGCTACGTTTCCGTTCAGGCTCTCCAGCGCCAGCACGCAAGCGGAGGCCGCTACATTCCAAGCGGCATGGACAGCATGCTCGGCATCACGTGCAGCCTGCGCACGAGCCAGCTCAAGTTCCATTACATGTGGTGCCTCCATCCCACCAGCTGTGCGGGTGGGAGTCTCGATTTCCGCGGAGATCCCTTCTCCATTGGCGCCCACGCGCTCCTCAGAGGCCTTACTGCAGGCCGCCCCTTCGAGCTCCGCCTGCTGCTGCTGCAGCAGGGACTGGGCGCCTACCAGCGTCTCTTGCAGCTGTGCTATCTTCGCCTGGTACTCTTCACAGTGGCACGCGGCGGAAGGAAAAAGGGCGGCACCCTCTCGGCCATGCATTGATGTGCGGCGCTCTTCAAGTTCTTGGGCCCCCTGCTTCGCCACGAGCCTTTCCTCGTCGTCCCATTTTCGCTTCAGCTCCTCGTGTGCTTCGCGCAGCCGCTCAGTTTCAGCCGTAAGCCCCGCAATTTTTTGCTCGTACTCGCCACGTACTGTGTCTAACGACCGCCGCAGCCGCTCGCTGAATTCCGGCGATGCGCCAACCGCCTCGTCCTCTTGCTCTCCGGTCGTGCCCACAGCGGGAAAGCGCTGAACTAGAGGATTCATATCGTTTTGCGGTTCCTGAGCCGACTTACTGTGCAGTTTCTCAAGCATCTCCTGTGACATACGAAGCTGCTCTTCCACTTCGGCAACACGGTGCGCGAACATGTCCCTCTCTTGTCGCAGCTCCTTTGCCCGTTCTTCCTCCTTGTGCGCCAGGATTTCCAAGGTGCGCCTCTCTGCCTCCATGTTAGCATCTCTGCCGGAGACACCTGCAAGGACATGCTGCATTTCTTTACGGACGTCCAGCAATGCTACCGCCAGGAATTGCTGCTGCTCTTCTTTCAACGAGCAAATCGTGCCTTCAAGTGAGGTTACGATGCTACTCAGATCTGCAAGAGGCCGCTGTTCCATCACTGCATCACTTCCCTTCGCGTTATCACACTCACGCTCTTCGGCTACTTTCGAAGCCCTTAGCGCTGATATCTGGTGCTCATAGTACGCCACAGTCTTATCATGCGCTGCGCGCACCTCCTCCGAGTACTGCCGCACGCGGAGCTCCATGTCTTTTTGATACGCCTCATACTTGGCTACCTTTTCCTCCAGCTGTGAGGCGTAGCCACGCCAGTGGCTCACCTGGAGCTCCAGGGCGGAAATAACCTCATGTTGGGGCCGTGCCGGCTCCTCTGATTCATCGCCGTCTACCTCGCGAGCTCCAGCACGCACTGCCGGTGATGGCTTCGAGGACGGAAGGTGGAGGGGCTGTGGGGTCGCGGCTGGAGAGGTGGAGGGTTGCCTATCGGGGCCGCTGCTCTCTGGAGAAGCGGCTAGCCCGACTACTCGCGCTTCTGAGTGGGATTGTGATGTGGGGTCAATGCTATTGGGGCTATCCTTGGGAGGAGCAGGTGCTCGGCGAGGAGTTTCGTCCGCCAACGACAAAGGCTGCAAGCCTCCGGACACCTCTGCCGCATTCGACCGCGAGCCCTCGCTCGTGTTACTGCGCTGCGATCGTGATTCTGCCAGGTCAGCTTCTTCCTCGTAAGCGGGAGCCACAATGTCCACGGCAAGGTCCTTTAACTTGGCCAGATTTGAGAGGTTCCACATGGCGTGATGCTCCGGTAGATCGCCAGGCTCGTACAACCGGGCGTACTACGCGCTTCTTTCAACCAAGTTTTCGCCGATGCAGTCAGCCTGAGGCACCTCGACCTGCTTCTGTTGTTGCTTGAGTGTCACCACTGCTACTCTTCTGCTCACATGGGATCTTACCCACCCCCGTCACGACCACGCGAGATTGATTGGGCGAGGCCCCACGACTATCAGAGAAGTGCACAGAGACGCCCCGCGCGAGTCGCTACGAAAGATTGACGGATTCAAGAGCTAGGTGATAAACACTGCTATATGATGAGAATGATTTTTTTGACACCGCGGTGGTGAAGATGGGGATGGGCAAAAACGAGTGCTGGTGGTGGGAAGATAACGGTGCCAAGCGAGCCTACGGAGACGGGAAGACATGTATGACCAAACTCATGCCGGGGCGAAGGTCAACGACGGCCAGGTGGGAGAGAGCTGTCGCACTTCCACACGTCGACCGATGTCCTTGCCCTTGCCTCACCGCGGAATCTGCCGCACGCTCCGACGGGCCAGCACGCGCACAGCAAATGGCCTTGGGCACAGAGACGGCAGGAACCTTTGGCAGTAGAGGAAACCCACCTGCCGTTGTAGCTTCGCGAATGGAATTACACAATGCGAACTCTGCCAACCACAATCCCCGGTATCAAGGCGACAATCAGAATTCCAACCCTCCATTCCGCCGAAAACATGCCTTTCATTCTGTGAACTACTTCAACGGCCCCTCCACCTCCCCCCGCTCCCTTCACGAGTACTACAGAGGCTGATAGAGGTTAGCGGGACGGATACCACGTGACCGGTGCTGTGTTGAAACCCCGCTAGTGGGGCGGCCCCCATGGCTCGATGGCCGGACGGGTCGGCGCGCTCCCTGTCGTTTTTCAGCCACGCAAATAAACGATCGAGGAATGCCGTTAGGAAGGTATTCGTCTGCGTCAGCAGAGGGCAACGCCACGCGGCGCGGGCACTGCTCTGGGTCGTGGAGGACGCTAGCGCGCTTCAGATGGCAGATGGCACAGTGAACTGCTGTGTGAAGCCCCCGTGGAAGTGTTGGGCAGGCGTAGAACACGTGACCATGAGCACCACATTTGATGCAGAACAGGCGCTCTTTTTCGTACATTAGCCGCTCGCGGCTGACCACAAGTCGGGCACTCGCCGCGAGTTTTTCACCCGAGTCTCTTCTGCCCCTACTGGGCAGCCAATCACTTTGCTCCACCACAAAGGACTGCGCGCTGCGCTCCTCACCAGGCCTTTCCCCTTCGGCCCCAGTCATCGACGAGGGAAGCTCCACGACATGCGAATGCGACCCGGTGTTGCTCACTGCTGCCGAAGGGCTTGTGATTCGTGGGCACTGGGTAATGTGATGTTCGCGGCTTCCACAGTACGCACACTGCAGTCGACGGTGCAGCTTCGGTTTCGACTGCTCGCGCGTAATAGCGTGTGGGCTCAGAGGTTTTGTCGGGAGCGCGGTAGGGACCGGGATGACGCCACCGGAAGGACCCCGCGACACTTCCATAGCGCCTTGCAGTGATGCTCGCACATCGTTCACAGATACCAGCACTGGCTGATGCAACGCGGTAGCATCCGCTCGCTTAAGCTCATCTGTATTCTCAACGGTCAGCTCGCGCGACATCGGCAATTGGCCGCGGCCAGTCGTAGTGAGAAGTGGAACACCCCGCGGGCACTGCTGCCACGCATGCCCCTGCTGCCCACAATAGCAGCAGTACAGCTCCGCCCATTCCTCGGTGCGGTAGAATGCCGGAAGAACTGGCTTACCTCCACGGAGAGCATGGAGAATTTGCTCTATGGTAGTGACCGCAGCTGGGTTTTCAGGCACCGTCACAGATTCGCTGCTTTGGCTTGCGCTCCGCCGGGATCCACGCTCCAAATTGCTCGGAAGCTGCAGCAGGCCAAGCACCGCTTCCACTGGCAGGTATTTCTGTGTTGGCGGCTGCACTGACCGATCCCTCACCAACCCGCATGCGCTACTTACGTTAAGAAGTCGTTGGAAAGTGTTGCAGGAGCCCACCATCCCTGTTAGCCAAAGCTCACTGCCCGTACCCCCCGTCGCTGGATCCTCGACAACTTTCTCCCGAAACTCCAGCTGATCCTTCCATCTTTGCATGGTGTCAGTGGGTATGAACTGCAACCTCTCGAACGTCTCGAGCATCTGCTGTAAAATACGCAAGTTTCCAGAGTGACGAATCGACGGAAACGACACCCGGCGTAGCTCAATACCGCCACCGCACTGCAACAGAAGAACGTAACGCATCAACTGGGCCGCAGACTGCGAGCACGAGTTCAGCACGAGCGAAGTGGTCTCCTCCTCGGTGCGTTTCCGCGCGCATTCACTCAGTGCACGGCAAAAAAGGGAGTGGGTCAGGCTCTCAGTCGAGCTTGTCGCTGGCGCTGCTGTGGAGTCGGTTTTCGCACGAGCGGAGACACCATCCACAATGTTCGGTTCCGGCGCGGATTTGGGGAGCCCCTGTCTGAAAAGGAACTCGCCCACAGCTACTTCCGGCGTACACTTGAGCAAGGCCTGCTGAACGCGAAGGGGAACTGAGCCGAGGAGACTCATTGGCGTCGAGCGCAGCGCGTCGCTCACCTCCTTCATACACTGCGCAAGGGTGTAGTCGTGCTCGAAGTCATTTAACACATACAAGGAAGCTGACGCGAAGACAAACCGCAGCTCCTCTGCAGTGGCGTTTGTGGTTGTCACTTCATAGAGAGCAAATTCTCCGGTGTCACCCATTTGCAGCAGCTTGTACTCGAACGAGAACGATGTCTCTGCACGTCTACTCTTGGGGACGTCTGCTAGGGGATCCCCGCCTGTGCCGCGCGCTGCAGAGTGTCTCCGCCGTCGAGTGCCCAGTGACTGACCATCGCCGTATGCCCTGGTGTCCGGAAGGCTGGAGTAGATCGCGGTGGTCGGTGGCCGCCATGGATGCCCCGCAGAGCGTTTCCTACCTCCCTTGGCTTGCGCAGATGCACTTTCCTGGTCCTCGCGGAAGCGCGAGCAGACGTGGCACCCCTCTGCGGCACCGCTCGTTCGATCAGCTGTCACGGCTACCGGTAAATTGGTGGAGGGATGCTCGAGGAAAAGACTTCTCATTCGTGCGGCGCTGGCCAGCCTGTTGCGATCTTCCTCCTCGTCACCGCGCGCAAGGTGACCGGACACAGCTCCACTGAGGTTCAGTAAGCCAGAGTGTTTGTCGTAAAAGCCGCCATTTAGAAGCACGTCTTGTGTAGCGCATGGGGGAAGTACGCTGCCAGTCTTCTCACGGCAGTTCCGCAGCAACTCGTCAAATGTGGCCGTTGGCGCTGAGGCCACTGGGTCAACTTCATTCTTCCTCGGCGACAAGAACAGAAAAAGGGCCGAGCGCCCATCGTCGAGAGTGTAAGGCACACTTCCTCGGAAGAAGCGGTCCAACACAGGATGCTCTGAGTTGGAGGTGGTTGAGTCGCCACGCTTCCTGGCGACGAACTCTTGAACATAAATGTTTGTGAAGCGAGCGGCAGGACCGTCGATCGAGCCGCTCCGCGAGACCAATCGTCTTCGCTCATGCTCAGCAGCAAGCATCCTGTCCGAAACGCACTTTGGAACCCGGACAAGCACGTGGTAGGTTGACCGGACGAGGCCGAATCGGTGGCACTGTCGAAGAAACATCGCATCTGCAACAGCTCCGTCCCCCGCCCCGCCGCTGCCTTCCACAGGCGCTCGTGGTGGCGGTACACACGCCACCATGATCCCCTTTTGTCCGAATAAGGCATGGCTGCGGTTGCATTTCTCCGCGTCGTCTAATCGGTGCGCCAGTGGCGAAAGTAGTGGGAGGGCCAGTACAGGCCGTGCACCCGGGGGAAGACAATCCGCCAATCGCCTGAGGCATGAGTCGGCCGCGCTACCTGACCCACTGCTGGAGTCGGAGGCCGTCGCTGCAGCATCAAGCACACTCGGTGGAACAAGAATCGGGGCGTTTGGGCTAAACAGCCGCCGGTCACCCCTCTCTGCGAGCGAGGAGGGATACAATGCCAGGCCAGAGGGCTTGTAGAACGCGAGTACGGCTGAAACTGCACCCGAGGAAGGGGCTGCAGCCCTTCCCCATTCAGACTGCACCAGCCGCAATGCGAGGGGTATACGTACAGTCATTGCTCCACGAAAAACGAACTCGTTTGCCCACCAAGTTAGCGCGTGGTGCCGGTGCTGTGGTATGGCGTGGTTGAGGAGGAGAGAGAGGAGAGAAAAGTTGGAGGAACCTGCAGTATCGCCAGCCCGATAGAGTGGAGGGCACATCAGTGTTACAGCGGGGTTGGCTGGGGCAGCACACCCAGAGCCCCATGGCTCCGGCGGACGGAGCATCCCATCTTCCCCTTTCACCCACCGCACGTGGCCCACGGCTATTTCGTGATGAGCTGCCGCGGGTAGGGCATGCACAAAGGACAGTTAGCGGCGGGGGGGGGGGGG
>PGOM01000007.1:370549-382765 GCA_002921335.1 Paratrypanosoma confusum | reverse complement strand
CCCCCCCCCCCTCCCATTCCTTTCCAGAAAAAAACCTAGCTAGGCGAGAGAGGTACTGCAGCAGCGCAGTGGCAACGTGCATGTTGGCGTAGAACTCGTTTCTTCGGCCACATGGCTCTGCACCCCTGACCCCCCCCCCAAAGTACAGGGACCAGTACCGCAGCTGTTTTGGCTTCCTCATCCCATGGCACGTTTGGGTTGCAATCATTTTGCGTTCAGGATGGCAAAGACAAATCTACATATGTGCTCTTCATGCGGTATGATACTCAGTTCCCCCCATTGACGGTGTATAGGGTAGCACCTCTTCGCAGGCATCGTCAAGACCAGCGGATCATGGGTGACAAATCGCGAGATGCTGTAGGCGAAGGCAAGGACAGGTGCCGAGTTTGAGTGGAAGGGCGATGCTCGGCAAGGTTACAAACTCACCTAAGCCGTAGCACGTTCAATGGCCTCTTCGAGGTATAGCAGCTGCTCTGTCACGTTCGGCTGGGCGAGTGGATATCCGGGACGGTGTGAATAGGGCGAATAATAGTTTTCGTCCGAAAAAGTCTTCGGCTGACTGTCGGTTACCTTGCGCAAGGCGTTCACCGGGGACATCCGCCCGCTCCGTCCGAAGTCCGCATCGAGAGCGTTCGAGCCCGAACCACCACGATGCAAGAGGGATGCCAGAGTTTCGTTCGCATCCCTCGGAATGCCCCTGAGCCAGGAGAGGGAGCGGGATTTACCTTCCGCGGGGCCTCCGCGGGTGCGCCCGAGTCTTCCCTGTTGGCCTCGGTCGATGGCAGGGTGGGCGCCCGCCTTCAGCAACAGCTGGCGGCGGTACTCCGCTCCCGCGGAGTCCGACACACCCAGTTGCGCCTCCACGCACTCTTGCTTCACCGGTCCCATGCAAGTTGGGTCGTTCACCGCGATTTGCACGACGATGACTTCGCCGTGGTCATCACCAGCGACGACCACGACACCAAAACCCTGCTCGGCGAAGAGCACGCAGTTGAGAGAGCGATGATCATCGAACGAGAGCGTGGCGAATGGGTGCAGCGATTCCTCCACCTCCCACACGCACAGGTGGCCCTGGGAAGACACGGTTGCGAACACTGTGGCATCGGTTGGAGACCACGCGACGTCCTGCATCCCATCGCGGTGGGTGCTCTCGAACTTCAGCAGAGGCTGCGCCCGCCCAAATCGGTACAACCGCGCCGTCCAGTCCGCCGAGCAAGTGAGGAAGTACCGCGAGGTCATCGGCGAAAAGCGGATGGAGTACACCAGCTCCGTGTGCGCCGCATAGTCGAACTCAAAGTTTTCCGTCTGGTTGCGGTTGCACTGGTGGATCGTGCCTTCTTCCGTGCCCACAAGATACGTTGCGGCGTCAGACGGACTAATGTCGAGGCACATCCCACCCGAGTGCCGCGAGAGCAGCGCCTCACCACGGACGCTGGCATGGTCGACGGAGGCCGCGTCGCCTTTGCTGCCCTTGGTGGTGCCGTGGGCCCCTCCTGGGGTGGGACCATCGCCACCGACGGCGAGAAGCCCGGTGTTGAACGCGTCGACCCCACCAGCCCCGCCGAGCAGGCTCGCGGCGTCGGTGGACATCGCACTCTGGCCACCGCCACCCGCGTTGTCCGACACGGAAAGTGGCGCTGGCTGCCGTTTCAGGCGCATCAAGTCCGGTGCCACGCGCTCGATGTTCTTCCCAACGATCCACTCGATCACACGACCGTCGGCGGATACCGACATCAGGTACTCGGACTGACCCTTGCCACGATCTACCCACTTCACCGCCCACACGGTTCCGGTGTGCTGCCCGGTCGACACGCTGGATTGTAGCACCGGGATGCTCGTGTTCTTCTGAATATCATATGCGATGATCGCCCCGTCGGTGGTGCCGATCGCAAGCAGGCCCGCCTGATGCTTCGAGAAGGACATGGCCGTCACTCCCGAGCCCTCGAGGTTCAGGGGTATCACTCGTTCGGGTGAGAGCGGATTTTTCAGCGACCAGCAGCAGACCATGCCATTGTACTTCTTGCTCACCTCCCGGACACCGAATTCCCCATAGCCGACGGCAAGGATGTCCCGGTCCTTCTTGTTCCACGCCATGCACGTCACATTCTTCCCTATGGTTTCGCGTGAAGAGAATCGCCACAGGTACTGCACATTGCTACTCACTCGGATGGACACGGAGTCGTCGAGCCGGATATCGCGTGGGTTGCCGTTCACCTTGCCATCGGCCGCGGTGTCGCCCTGCGCATGCGTCCGTGCGCCATCACCGCCCCCGTCACCGCTTTCCACCGCAGCACTAGCCGCCTCGCTGTTGGCGCTGCCGTTCCGGGCAGCCGGCTTCCGCGCGTCCCCGTTACCCGCCTCGATTGACTGTCGCGGGGGCCCCGCAATCTCTTCGGTGGGCTGCTGCTTCATCGCGGACGCATCACCGTGAGACGTAGGATCTCCGGAGCCTAGTGGCTGCCACCCACCAACCGCCCCTCCCTCAGCCGTAGCGGTCTCTGCACTCCTCGGTTGCCCTCGCTCCTCCAGCTTCGCGGCAGCGCCGCCGAACGGCGGAGAGGGGGCCTCTGCAACCCCCTCCGACGGCTTCTCACCAGCGCTGTGCGTCGGCGGTCTCCCTTCCCGCGGCGCTGCCCACACAGAGTGCAGTCGCGCGTCCATCGCCACACCGCGGTACGCGAGTTGCAGCTCCTGGTGTGTGTTCTGCACAACGGCTCGCTCCATGATCATGAGCGTTGACAGAAGCGTCTCGGAGAGCATCCACATGTCCTTCTTGCGGATGCTGACCTTTGCCCCTCCGCTCGCTTCTTCACTCAGCGAGGACTGCTCATCACCATCGTTCATCGCAGATTCCTCATCCTCATCTGAGTCATTTATTTCGCTGTTGTCGTCGTTGCTACCGTTCCCCTCGCCCGGCGCTCCCACTTCTGCATGCTCCTCCGCGTCATCGTCGTGGGCCTTGAGCAGCTCGTCGTGCAGCTTCCATGGTGTCACGTCCACGGCCCCTGAGGGACGGGTCGACGGGGGGACGACTTCGGCGTGGACCGACTTCATCGGAAGCTGCAGCGTCGTCACGCCGTGCTCCTGGAACAGGGTGCCTTCATCCGTGCGGCTTGCCTCGCAGCTGTTCCAGTACTGCGCGTTGCGGTTGAGCACGCGGCGCATCTCCGACTCCTCATCCATGCTGACGGCCTCGTCCTGGTGGCTGAAGAGGATGATGGTGGGCGTCTCGCGCAGCGTGATCGTCGTCGGTCCAGACCACCACTCCCTGCGCGCCTCCTCGGTCCATCCCGCGGTCGCCTCAACCTCCTCGCTCTGGAGGCCCCAATTCCGCTGACTGGTAGAGCGGCTGACATCGACCTGCCCCGTCGCATCAAGTGGCGTGGAGGCCCGCCAGAGCGAGCGCTCCTCTGCGTTCCCGCCAAAGCCCTGCGAAGAAAACCGTTGACTGTCGTGGAGACCGGTGATAGATTCGCTCTGGAGATTTCCGGCGGAGATGCTAGTCATGGACGAATCGGGGTCAATGGAGTTGCGCGACAGGTACCTGTTGCCGCTACGAACGGCCCCTTTGCTGCCCCAGTGCACCGACACACGCGCTTGTGGGTGGTTCGACGAGATGCTCTCGCGGTCACCCCCACGAAGGGACGGCACGCTCTCACTCATCGATTGTTGGAAAGAGGACTCGACCCCATTAATGCTGGAGGTCATCGCACCGCCGCCACCACCCAGCGACAGAAGGCTCATGCTCACGCCCATCTGGGAGGCGCTGTGGATCGAGCCAGCACCGTGCTGGTGGTGAGCCTGCGCGCGGCGGGCCACCCCCATGTTTCCCCCGGCGTTCCCCTTCCCGTACAGGTACGCATCCACCTGAAGGGGCAGAGGCGTACGGTCCTCGTTGTGGTCGAGCACGCGCGTGATGATCCCGCGCTCCGCGTCGAACAGCTCGAGAGGGTTGCCGACTTTGCTCGTACTCCGCTTGACTGACTTGCCCTGCGCGGCCCGCTGGCGCATTTTTCGCGTCTTGGACGAGAACATGTCGCTGTGCACCGACTGCCTCGAGGAACTCGGCTGCCGCCCGTGGGGCATGGTGCTCCCGGAGGCAGCCGTCTCGGATTGCCGCATGCCCCCCCCCCCTTTACCCAGCACTGGCGTCAATGCCCGCCGAAACACACGCACTCTCCCACAAGCTCAAACACACGCGCGTTCGACGAAATGCACCGCTCTTCCCCTCCTTCGGCTCGCACAGAGCCCGATGACAGACGCAGCTTTCGGTCGATGCGAATTCAACGTCGTCGGTGTGGTCGGCCCTACCCCAGTTCACCTAGCGGTCACCACCCAAGCAACCTCCCTATCTCCCTTCCTCACTGCCTCCAAACGCCACATCCAACACAGGCGCGCGCCACGCAACGGAAGGAGATTCAGCCATTGGGAGTACAGGCGCGCCAGGCTCGCGGCAGCACATTCTCACGAAGTGATACAGGAGTGCATGCTCCGCATTCTCTGGTAGCACTCGACCTGGGCAATCTGGGGCTTTTCGTGCCACCAAGAGCACCCCTCCCATTCGCCAAGCGCACTACCACGGCACCTCTGCTGGGTGAGATATTGTTGGCCGAGTAAGCCAGAGTTGTAGCAACCCAGCAACTCTCCATGGCGACCCCCCCCCCTCCATCACCCTGAGGAACATGCCAAGAAGTGTCCCCTCGCCCTCCTCTCTCTCCATTCACCAAACCAACCGCATTCTTCCTCTTCGTCTAGTTGCTATCCCGGAATGCATGATTAGCAGCGCAACCATGTGCGGGAATGCATGCCCCGTCACCCACGTCATGGGCTGTGCTCCATCTCATCTGGTTTCTGGTGCCTTCACATCCGCGAAGCCTGCACAAAAACCAGTTCTACCTCATGCGCTGCTGCAGCGGCTACTTCGAGAGAAACGCAAAAACCGGATGCAGGTTAAAGCTGTGATGCTCAATGGGCGTGCCGTCCCAAGGGCGCTGCATCTTTCCAGCGGCCCACTCGACATGTTGCTCGTCACTCAACGCGCAATACGAGGAGACATCAGCAAATATCACGGGGACAGAGCAGTACGTCTCGAAGGTGAACTTGTGTGTGGCATTGGGTGGGGTGGCAAGAACCGCTTGACTGTCCGCACCCGGTGCCGGTCGAGTGCCAGAGGTCGATGTCGCCACCCCCCCTGCCGCCGTCTTTACTACGTTAAGGGTCCCCACGCTCCCACGCGCCGCTTTGAGGTGGCGGCCAATCTCCGCCTCCAGCAGTTTCTTCACCGCCTTAGCCGAGTAGCTGGTAATCTCGTCGCGTTTGGTGCAAGCGAACAGCACCTTCGTTACCCCCCGGAACTGCGGTGCATTAAACGCCGAGACCAGTAGCTCCGCGAGGGCTTGAGCACCCTCATGGCGGTCATCGTGAATGGTCTCCGCGTCTACCACGACGACGACGACCGCAGACTCTTCCAGCTGTCGTAGCAGCTCCTCACGAAGCCGACGGTGACCGGGACAGTCGACAACGATTGGCGTCCTCGACCCCAGCCGCTCTTCATGCGCCTCTCCCTTACCAGATTCTGTGGCTGCAGCGCCGCCTTCGGGTAGACGCAGCTTGCCCTTGTTGACCTGCATACTCGTGCGGGTGTCGATGAGGCGGTGCTCCGTCAGCTGGCCAAACATTGCCGTCTTCCCACTCCCGGAGAGACCGATGAGAGCCACGGAATGCCGGCGCATGCGGCTCTTGCCGCCGAACCCCGATAAAAGCGGCACAGGCACACCCAGCCACTTTAAGGAGAGAGCCACGAGGATCACGCCAACAATTACCGTAAAGTAGTGCGTCACATTATCATGTGCTTTCGCCAACCCGGGCTCATCTGATTGGCTTGCCAGTGGCGATACGTTTGCATTGGGCGCAGCATCGTGGGCGGCACTTGCGCTACCACTAGCCCTCGACGCCTTTAAAAGCTCCTCTGGTATTCCTTGCATGGCGGTTGAGAGCCACTGTTCATAGGCAATGCTAATTCTGCCCACTCCCTGCCTTTTCCGGACGATACCCGCCACAAATGGTGTGCCAATATTTCAAAACCAAGTGGGAATGCATGGAGCAGTGCACGGAGGTCCAAAGAAACGTGGCGACGGTTTCCAAACCGAGAATTGCGGTGGCCGCGGATACACCTACAAGGGGAAAATTCCCCTAATGCGGAGAACCGGATCCCCTCGCAAGTGCACTTTGGGGCCGGTCTTCCCTGCTCAGGCGCACGCTTGCGAGCGTCTCTTGCTCTCTGCGTATGCGTGCGCGTGTCTGTGGGTGTGAGCTGGCAAGGCGTGGTGGGGACAGGGATGCTGATGTCGTTGGTTAGGGTGGGAAGGGTGGCCATTATCACCGGCGTACGACTTCGGCATGCCGAGGAGGTTGGGTGGGGCGCGGGTGCGTTGTGGAGGCTCGGGCATGGGCTTCCCGGAACGCAGCATGCTGCCCACCCGCTCACTGCCTAGACCGGGTTGTGCTTCAAGTAGAGCTTACGAATCGCGTCTTCCAGCTGGTTTTGTGGAATGGCGCGCGAGGTGTCCCCGTACATGGCGAACGTAGCAGGCTTCTGGATCATCGTGTGGCACACACGGTTAAGGTCCGCCAACGTGATCTTTTGCGAGCCTTCAATGATCTCCTTGGCCGATGTGATGTGGTTGTGCACCACCATGTTGAAGCCCATGTCCGAGAGCAGCTGCGTCCGTCCCTCCCCAAGCAACACGAGCTGCGAGTTGAGCTGGTTTTTCGCCATCTGGAGGTGGCGCTCATCTACGCGGTTGCAGATGGTGCTGCTCTGGTACACCATGACGCGGAGGAGGTGCCCAGCGTACTCGTGGGGGGCAGACCCGTAGAGTCCGATCAGGCCTCCGTCGCTGTACCAGGCAGTGACGCATTCCAAGCCGTGGATCCAGCCCTCGCGGTTCAGTACCTCGCGAAACAGCTTCGTCTGCATGCCTTTTCCAGGACCCCCGGAGCTAAACGACGTCCCACCTCCCAAAAGCGTCTGGATCACCGACACATTGTAGTAGTCAGGGTGGCTGATAGGCACGCCTTGAAAGAGGAGGCCCATGTGCGTCAAATTCTTCTCCTGGAACTTCTTAAGGCTTCCCAGCGCCTCAGTGCTGTGTACTAGCCTGCTGCCCCCCGTGTACGGAAACGACGTCACGGCCACCGTCGGGGTGCTGTCGTCGCTCGGGAACCGGAGGATAGCATCCGCATCGCGGGCGAACTGGGCGTGATCGTGGACGCCCGTCGCCGCGAGCACCGCACGCTCTGGTCGGGTGTACCGACGGTGAAATTCCATGACCTTTTCCAGCGTTAGACTGTTAAGTTGCTCCTGTGATGGGTTCAGAGCCGATCCAATGCCCTTACCGTCCCACGCCGCCTCGTGCATCATCTCAAAGCAGATGCGGTCGCCGTCGCAACGAGCCAGCTCGCCACGCTGCATCGCCTGACCTTTTGCGATTTGAAACTCCTGCTCGTCATCAGTGATGTGCAAACAAACGGCGTTAAGCAGTTCAAGGCCCTCCTTGCAATGATAGCGGGGCGCGCACAGCGACACGGACATGGCCTCGCGATTGTTCGTCACAGCGAACCCGTTCCCGAGCGTCCCAATCGCCTGACTCACCTCGCGCGAGGTCATCAACTTGTTACCACGCAGCGGCAGCGACTCGAGAATGGCCGCCGCCCCCACGTTCGTCTCATCTTCGAACTTCGTCGCGTTAAGCGTGAAGAGGCCCATGCCAGTGATCCCCGTGCCATCGTCGCACGTGAGGACCCGGAGGCCGCTACTCAGCCGCGAGAGGTAGTAGTTATCTTTCCGCACCGTCTCGACGATGCCGCGCCATAGCCGCGAGCGAGCGAACATCGGCTCGCAGTACTTTCACCCAACCACCGCCCCTTCCCCCCTTCGCGTTGCGTACCCACAGATCCACCTACGCACAGACACAGAAGCAGGCCACCGACGGTTGGCCCAGTGATCTCTCAACTTACTATTGCGTACGCGTGTGCGCTGCACCAGTCCCTCCGCACCTACCTTTCCTCTTGCTGATGGTTCGCTTCACAGCCCACCGCACCCGATGCAAGCAGCAAAGATAGTTCGCTGGGGTGAAAGGCAGGGGGGTACTGCGCCAGCAGGGCTACCTATTACCAACGCTCCCTTCTCTAGAACACACCTGGTCGGGTCTCAAGACGGCAGCGGAGAGCAATTCACACTGTTCAGGGCCGCTTTTGCGTGTGGTGCTCCGCCCATCGGTCAAGTTCGCAGTGTTCACGGAACAGCGACGCGGTTGGACGTGGTTCTTGGATAGAGATACTGTGGAAACCATGTCACCTTGACGAAGAGCGAGGCGGTGGGAAGGAGCGGGGGCACCACGGCACATGCCAGCCTGCGACTGAGGCCAGCAACGCTGCGAGTTCTCCTGCTTTTTTGGTGGGCTGCAGAGGGCTGGAGGCGGTTGCACGTCACAAAAAGAGTGGATAGAGGAGTATCCACGCGTGTGTTGCTGCTGACCGTGGCGGTTTCGACTACAGCATGCGGTCGTCACGGAGCTGGGGCGACAGTCCACTACCGAGCCCGTTTTCTCGGCACTCAGTAGTGCATGCGCATGGTTTGCGGGCATTTCGGCATAAGTTGTTGAAGTAGGTTACCTCACTCCTCCACCCGGAACGCATTTACACGCGGTCCTCTCTTCCTCGCTGCTCTATTTATTTTTTTGTCGTGAAGCCATGTACGGCCTACTTTCCACAAGACAGTGGACTGTGGGTAGCGATTGCAATCGCGCGCACGTGCCCAAAACACATGACGCAGCGAGAGTAAGCCAAGTGCCCTCAGTTCCACTCCTGTCCTGCTCGGCGCAGCGCGACGTGCGTCGAAGCGATATCGCAGGTTCTCCTGGATTTGACGCATGACAGGGGGCGCCCGGTGGGTGCATCGGACTGTTGGAGATTCACCTACATTTTGTCCGCAGCAAGCTTTGCCAGCAGTGGGCAAGGCCTTGGAAACGTCGAATCGCCAAAGGTTTTGTGGTAGAGGTCCATCTGCTTGACAAGGGTGGGGAGGCCCACGGTGCTGGAGTAGTACAGCAATCCTCCACGGAAGGAGGGGAACCCCATGCCGTGCACTGAAATAACGTCCACGTCGGATGGGTTCGAGACGACCCCTTCCAACAGCATCGCGTATGCCTCGTTCACCATCGCGAAGACGATCCGCTCGACGATTTCTTTGTTACTAACCTCCCGGCGGTTGCGCCTCTTGGTTCGACTGTCCTTGAGAATCAAATTTTCAACCTCCGTGTCGAGTTGTGCGAGCGGCGGCCCGGGGATGGTGGTGCCGTTCGGTCGCGGCGCCGTCGTCACACCGCCGCTGGCCGATGAGGGAACCTGGAAGAAGTACCCCTCTTCGTCACGCACACCGGCGGCGGCGCCTTCCTGAAGGGAGGCGTCGAGGCTGGCGTCCTTGGCGGCGCCGGAGGGCGGACCAACGGCCGACCGCTCATACCGATGCCAGCCACGTCCCGACTTGACCCCAAGGCGACCCCGTCGCACGAGCTCCTCAGCGGTGTCGAAGGCGTTCCGTACGCCGCCCCAGAGCGGAGGCAGGGAGTGTCGCTGGTGCGCGTGAACGTCTAGTCCGATCTCGTCTTCGTAGCGCAAAATACCACTCGAAAAGCCAAAACGACGAAGTGCGTGGTCCACCTCACGAGGAAAGCAGCCGTCTTCCAGTAAACAGTACGCCTGGAATAGACCGTGACGCAACAGGCGCTGACTCGGGCAGCTGATGCTATCCGCCACCACCACCATGGCTTTCCCCATCCGCTGTCCCATGCGCAAGCTCCGGCGCACGGCCCATTCTGCCGTTGACGGACACCGCACGATCTCTAGCAGTGGAGACGAATCGATCGGGGCGGTGAAATGCATGCCGACGACGCGTGCGGCGTCGGCCTCGGTAGCCTTCGCGAGTTGTGCAACGGATGGTAGTACGGAAGTCGTTACGAACAGGCACTTTGGGCTGCACCATTTCCTCAGATCCCGTAGCACAGCCTCCTCGCCAATTTCGCTGCTTCCCTCAAAGACCGTGAAAACCGCATCCAGCTGAGCAAAGAGGGCCGTGAAACTATCCGACGGTTGCGACTGATCTGAGCGCCCAAGAGACGTAATCCACAACACAGAGAGTCGAGCAAAAAGCTTCGAATTCTCGAACTCGTCCAGCTCGCCGCGTGCAACGCCAGCGCGCAGAGAGTCACGCACGGCAGCAAAGGTCCGCAGTGCGGCGCCTTTGTTAAGCTCGATCATCAGTACGGAGGTCTTGGCCCGCAGCAGCGCAATGGTGATGCTCTGACCTTCGATGCCGCCGCATACGACCCCGGCTCGCCGGATGTCATCGCTGTCGCCGCTGCCGCTCGGTGCGGCAACCCAGAAGCGGCGGTCGCTGTACTGACCGAGTGCGGTGCGACAGCTCGTCAGTGCGTGCTCGGCTCCCTTGGCCGCAGGGGTGCTCACGACGCTGGCCAGAAGCGCCGTTTCCCGCCTCACGCCCTCCTCGAAATCTCTCGCGCACATCGTAGCGATGCGCACTGCCTCAAGACACTTAAGTGGCGCGGTTACCTCGCGTAGGTGCTTCGATCGCAGCTTCTGCGCGGTGCGGTGAAAAATAACACTGTTTCCGATCGCCGACCCGAGCTTGGAGGCGTCCTCGGAGAGGCGGCGGGGCACGTATCCCCGCCACAGACCATCGGCGCCTCCGCCTGCGCCAGACTTTGGGCCGGCGGGCGCAATGATGCTCACGCGGTCCCCCGATCGGGTTAGCCTCGACAGAAAGCTGCGGCTCGGGGGGCGGTGGCTGACGATCGGGCTCTCCGCAAACACTTCACTACCAAATGCTACCGCACGGGCCAAGAGCTCGTCTGGGTTTGGTACCGATGCGTCGACGAGGCCGATATGAACTGCTTCATTGAAGCGCACCTTGCGCCCGGTGCAGATGATGGATAGCGCCGCGGGAACCCCAACAAGGCGCGTCAGCCGCTGAGCAGCGCCGCCCCCGGGAATCACGTGCATGAGCACCTCGGGGTATGAGAACACAGCGGAGGCCGACGCGATGCGATAGTGGCACGCCATCGCCACAGTTAGCGCAGCGGAGTAGCACACGCCGTTTATCGCCGCGATGACTGGCTTTGGGCAGCGGCTCACCTCTGCGCACACCTCCGCAATCGTCGGCTTGTCGTGCAGCAGCTGTGCCGCGAAGAGTCCGGGCGTTTCGCCAGCCTCACCGGTCTGCCCCCGTGGGGGTCCTGCGTTGGTCTGATGGCCGAGGTCCATGCCAAGAGAAAACGAGGGACCCTTGCCCAAGATCACAACAAAGTGTATCGAAGGGTCATGCTCGGCACCACGCAGCTGATCCACCAGGCGCTGTCGCACATCACCGCTCAATCCGTTGGTGGGCGGGTCATCGAGGTAAATCACCGCGACTGTGGCTGCTTTGGACACGCCACACAGCTGCTGCTCGATGCTCCGCAGGCGGTGCATCGCAGGTATTGTTAGCCGCACCGACCTTCGGCGAGTAGCACCGGGATGAACTAGGCGTCGTGCGTTGAAGTGGTGGCCGCCGGCGGCTGACCGCAGAAGACAACGCCCCTCGTGTGGCGCGACGCAGTGAGAAAAGCGGAAGGGCGAGAGCGGGAGAAAGAAAATCCGGTCCACCGGCGTGCACACCCACACATACACACACACACTCAAGAACTTGCCACGTGTGCCCCACACTTCCAAACCTCGCACACACAGCCCCCCCTTCCCTCCCCAGAAAAAACAGCGTAGCCCGAAGGAATTGTACACTTTCGGGGAAACGCAATAATGCGCAGCGTTTCAGTAGACCGCGATCGGCGTGGCAATCGCTGCCGCTCAAGGCTGCACAAGAGGCACAATCAGAGGGCAGAAGTATTACGCGGTGGTGAATCTTTGGATCAGCCCTAGTACGAGGTGCAGATGTTGGGCGGCCGCAACACTGTGACGGAAAGATGTGTCTACCGGTGCATCTGTTATCTGTGTGGTTCCGAGTACACATCGAGTGAGGCAATTTGGTCATTGCTGGAGGCGGGAAGACCTACCGTGATCGTGACCGGGTCGCCACCAGCCCACCGCGCGCTCAGCCAGCACCTACGACACTGGCACGGCGCATCACTCTCCCCCCCCCCC